>QNQO01001807.1:0-202693 GCA_003290165.1 Berberis thunbergii
ACCTGCTTGATCTCAACTCTCTATGGAAGCTACCAACTCTTCACTCTCTCAAGTTGTACTCATTGTTTAACCAGGTACGAGTGAAGATTTATTTGTTGTTTCTTCACCTTCATCCATTACTCCGATATTTTCTCGGTCTGTCTTTGATTATGTTTTTCTAGGAATTGAACATGTTAATGTGTTTATATTGATGGCCATTTTTTTTTTTTTTCATCATGAATTGTTCAAATCTTGTGCAATGGGTTTTTTTTTTTTTTTTTTTTTTTCAGTATACTTTGATGGGTATTTGACTATTTCTCCCAACGAGTTACTCAAAATGTGTTAATTTCATCTCTGGAGCTTTTGATATTTGTCCAATCTGTTTTGGTTTTCATAGATGGAGAAGGAATTTAAAAAGGAATTCAGCTTTTTCTCAATAGTAATACTTGTTTATTTTGGATCTTTATATTTGTCAGGCACATAAAGTCAAATTTCAACGACTAAATTATAAATAATATATAGATATAGATTCCAATGAAAGATGGGTCCTTGCTTTTCTCTCTATCCAAATTTACCAAAACCATGAATGATTGAACTATTGATTTGAATTCAAGAAAGGTTCTTGCGGCTCTTGCAGGAGGAAATTGGATCCATGCCCTCATAAGTGGCAAGTCCATCATTAGAGTTAGATACAACCTGTACCTTTTTGTGTAGTAGCTTCAAAATTCTTCTGCACACTCATAATTAATTGACATGTATCATATAAATAAGTAGTTGAAGTCCATTAAATCACATTCTCTTTCTAGGTTCCTTCGCCGTTCAGGTTATGATCATTGTTTACCTCTGAATACAGGAGACGTCCCCATCATCCCGATCATTGTAGGGAAAATAGAACCTCGTCATCAAAGGGGAAAGTGGTTATGGTAAAGAATTGTCTTGCTATCATTAGCTGTGGTTTGGAAAGAGCGCACTTTGAAAATTTTTTGAAGAGACAAAAAGATATGAAATTCAAATATTCAAGGATTTTAAAGGCTTAGTAGGTAATGGGTTTTAACTTGTGGCATCCTTCAGGACTCCATGAATGAATATACGTATAGCTAAAGCTAATTTGATTAAATGGTGAATCGATGAGAGCATGCTCTTTTCTTTGTCCTTGTGAGAGCATGCTCACTCACAAGGACTGGTTTATTTTGATAGAATCCTGCATGTTTGCTGATTAAGACTTAGTAGGTAGTAGTAGAAATTTCATTTTAGGAGGTCCACATCTTGCTTCATCAAGTGGATTATAGTCATAGAAGGCTTCAATAAACTTTTGCATCTGTCAATAGTCCCTTTGCTCCAATGAACATGACCCTTGATCCCCTTGCTTCAAGCTTTTATTTGGGATTGCATTCCATGCGTGTATTTTTACTGGGTGAGTTTATAAGCTGTGATCCGCATGCAATTGTCCTTTTCTTAGTTTTGCGACCACCATTAGGGTTTCCCCTTTAAAAATCTCTTTTAAAGACCAAGGGCAAACCGAAATTTTAGAAATTATCTTTTAAAAACCTAATGGCTAATACCCTGCAAACTAATCATGTAGAATGTCATTGGATCTTTTAAAGCATACACTTTTAGTACTCCTAGAAAAGTTGTTGGGGTCCCAATATAGGGACTTGCTTCCAGCACCCCTGTTTTTTATTACAAGGGGGCGTTTCCTGATTATGAATTCACAATCAGATATCCGTCATTACCCTTTCTCTTATATTTTTTCAACCCTTAAGTTCTCTGGTTGTAATATGTGAAATTTACACAACCAATCAGAGAGAAAACAAGGTTATTTCAGCTGTTGGAAGAGTGACCCTAGAAAGTTAACAATGATAATTGCATATTGTTATGGAATTATAAACCAGTTAAAAGGTCTTCAGATAAAAGGCCTAAAAGATAAAAGAGTGATCTTCTTTATTGTGTTTGGCTGTTAGCTAACGAACAATGTACTGATATTATGATAGTGTATATGTTGTCTAATGGATAATGTTACATGGTTTATGGTTACGGTTTTTTTTGGTTAATGATCTTATATGTCAACTGAAGTACTGAACCATGACGGACAGTATTTTTTATAACAGTCGATTGCTGCTGACATTCTAACATTCTCTTCTTAATCCAGATAACAAGGACGGAATTGTCAAACAGCTTCTAGGTGGACATTGAAAACAGCATATTTTGGAAAAGTTCATTTAAAAGTCAAACGAACAACTCACTGTAACTTTTATTCTCAGTCGAAATCAGATTTTTGACAACGGAAACACCCCCCCAACCTAGAATGGAAACATTGCTCAAGTGCTACCGACCGTTCATCTTTTCTCCTCCTTCCACTTCAAAGACAAGAGTTCATTACCTCATCACACAACGCCTTCCTAAACAGTGTTTTCCCTTCTTTGTCAAAACTAACCAAAACAACTTCCATAGCTTCAGTTGCTTTACTTCTTTGTCTTCTGAATCTCAGCCGTCTCTTCACACTAGTAACAATAATAATAATGGCCATTCAAAATCTCGGAATTCAGAATTGTGGTTGTACAACACCATGAGCAGGCAAAAGGAACTCTTCAGGCCCAAAATCCCTGGCAAAGTCGGCATGTATGTCTGTGGCATCACCTCTTATGATCTCAGCCACATTGGCCATGCCCGTGCATATGTTGCTTTTGATGTCCTCTTCAGGTTCTTTCTTCCTCCGCTTATAATTTTTGGGATCCCGATTGATTCAGTTATGGAGGTTTATAGTCGTAATTGAAAGCATTTTGTGTAAGCATTTGATAAAATTGCAACATTTGTTAGTAAGTGCTTAAGCTCAGTGTTCATCAATTTTTAGTAACTAATCGCATTTGTGATCTATTTTGTGTGAAAACTAGGTAGATACTTGAGGTATTTGGGGTATGAAGTATGTTATGTACGCAATTTCACCGATGTTGATGACAAGGTAAGTACTTCCTAGGTGCAACATATTCATAATTTTTAAGATAATTTATGTTTCAGTTAACAATGGTCTACAATACTTTCAGTTAGCATCGGTTTACCTTTAGTATTAAAATAAAATAAAAAAATAAAAAATCCCTGTCTGATATTTATTTGACTCTCAGACACCCGGACAATCTATGCTAATATGCTTAGATCATCAATTATTTAATTTTTTTTTAATTGTTTATTTATTTCACATATCTTTCAGAAGTTTTGATTTTTATAAACGTTATTATGACTGTAATAGTCTAATAGGAGAAGTTTGTAGTACGTATCCAGCAATATGGATTTACAAATAAAAAATCAAATAAAAATATGACTAGCACTCTAAAGCTTATAGCTAAAAAACAAAACTTATTATAATGTACAGGCGTGTCCCTGTATCCATGTCAGTGCCATTGTTATATAGAAGTTAGATTTTGTGGTGTGCTATAAACTTGAGGAAATTGCTACTTATAGTTTAAGCCAAGCCAAAAAGCAACTTAAGTAAACTTTTCTTATATGCTTCTAGTGTTACATCTCTTTTCTGAGATCCAGTTTCACACTCTTACTTGTGATCATGTGTCCCCCAACTGAGTTGTATTTTGATATGTAAGCTCATCATGGGTCATTTATGTTTAACACTTGATATACAGTGATTTACAACATCCTGTGAAGCCTATGGGAGGTTTAAATACGTGAAACATTATATAAAGAATGCATTCTCATTCATTGAAATGCGGGTTGGACTGGGAAGATAATCAAAATGGTACAAAATGGTTCACCTAGGTGGCTAGGCATGTGCGACAATGATTATACTGCTCAATAAAAGGATTTATATAGAAGATCTGGTAAACAGGAAGCAATAAAACACATGCCTTCAAGAGAGACAGGACTCTTGATATGGCCACACAAGACCTTTCCCCCCAAAGTGGCATAATAATAGCTGACTGATATGAGATATGATCAGCTTACAAATCTGACATAATGTATCCATTCAAGGATACGGTCTTAGCGGCTAATGAAATTTGATGACCACTTGAAATATGGATCCATGTCAATATAGAATGTCTCTTGTGGGGGCTCCTGATGGTCAGGAAGCGATGCCATTTGAACAGTTACTCTATGCAGATGCTCCAGTTAGTATCTTAGTGTTTCCAAGTTTTACTCGCAAAGAATGATGCTCTATGCCAATATCTCCTAAATGGAAACAATATTTTAAATTTGTACAGCCCTTTGGACATTATGTTGTCCTTGTTCCGTGCTTTAAGTTTTCCTTTGGGCATCTATTTAAGTAAGGATGCATCCTTATTATGAAGATGCCTTATTTTAATGTAATTTGTGTTGTTTTCTGCCATACTTTTACTGGATTGCTTCTGTATGTCGTGTGAATCTGAGTTTTGTGGTTCTGCATATCTATAGATAATTGCCAGAGCAAATGAAGTAGGAGAGGATCCCTTGAGTTTAAGCAAACGTTATTGTGAAGAGTTTCATCATCATATGGAGTATCTTTGCTGCCTTGTTCCTGCTGTTGAACCACGTGTCTCCAGTCACATGCCTCAGATCATTGATATGATTAAGCAGGTGCCGACTTTGATCACTTGAATGCTTTTCTGTTGTAATTTTATATTTTGGCTGCATCTAATTCATCCTATGTGGTTTGATAACTGTGCTTTTGAAATGACAAGTGGAGCATGTGATACTGTAATACAAACATCCATAATGAATAAAATGTTTTGTCAATATATATTATATATATCGTATTTACAGTTCTGGTTAACCCTTGTACCCATTAGCAGCATCTAAAGAAAGGGAGATGCTTCTGTTGAGTGATTGTATTTGAAGATGCTTGTTTAGCAGGTGACTAGGCCCTAGCACACGGTGGTACGAGCTACCCCTTTGCAAAAGAGAGGACTGAACAAGTATCTTCAAGTACAATCACTCGACAGAGTGCGAGATGAGAATATTTACCAAACCAAGGATTTTGTTATTTCTGGCATAGAATATGAGAATATATTCAAGACTTAGACACTGGCATATAGGGGTGGGCATCCTATCTCGCGATCCTGATCCCGTCCCGATTTTTTGGGGTCCTATTGGGATTGATGAATCTCATCCCGTCCCGATCTAGAGTGGGATGTGATTGGGATGGAGACTTTCATTCCCATCTTGTCCCATACTAATTTTTTTAATATTTAGTATAAGTATGTAGTATGAAATTATAACACTATTTGTTGACATGACTATTTTATTCTCACAAAGCTTCCATATGCTAGTTTAAATGTAATATATAGAAGGCTATTGTGGAGGAGAATTTGCTTCTAAGACATTAGCAACTATGTAATTTTAGGCAATGACTTTTAGCTTTTAGAAGCAATTAATTTTAGCTAAGCAATGAATTTATCCCTATCCAAAACCTTTAAGTCCACCATGGAAACTTTAGTATAGTTGAGTTGTGTGTTTGGTTCATCCCGTCTTGTGCCTATCCCTACTGGCACAATTAAAGAAAAATATGGTTTGTCTTTGAAAATTCTATAGAGAATTTGTACGACGATTGTTTTGTATTTATTAGGTAGAGGGCTCTGTAAGAGTTCTAAACATCCGGTAATGGAGAGAACTTGATGAGTCATGGAATAACACTGGACATATAAGTATATAACTGGTGAAGTTTGCCAATCGGTATGCTATCCTTTTGTGTTGGGTATTGTACTTATGTAGGAGCTTATGGCTCTTATGATCTATTCCGTAGGTGCTATGTGGTAAGTATGGATAACGAACCCTTTGCGATCTAGGACCGATTTAAGATTAAGCGAATTAATCGGGATTAATCAGTTTTTTTTTCAAAGTATACATTTTTATACCCTCACTAATGTAAATTATAATAAATAACATATCTTGACAATAAAGATAAATAAAACAAGTATTATAGAGCAACAAAAATCATATTATAGAGTAAATTATGTAATTATGTCCAAAACATCACACATTATAAAGCAACAATCACCACCACCACCACCCAACGGAACAATCTCGATTTATCACTGATTTCTCGCCGAATTTTTGGTGACTCACCAATTAATCGGTGATTGCTAAACTCAACCACTAAATACCTAATTCGAATTTGGTCTATCCCCGATTTATACTAAATCGCCGATTATTCTGCGATTAATCGCCACATAAATAACCCAGCATAGGTGTAAATTTCTTGTAGTATTTTTGTTTTTGTAATATGTGATTATATATGATGGGAACTTATTCAATGGATGTTTTCTCTAACGTTTCCACTTCATTTCATTTCTAGTACTTGTGTTTCCGCTTGATTAACTTGTTGGTTAAAGTTTTATCCGTCATGCACCCTTATCAAAATCCATATCTAGCAACTGATCATTTCTTTTTACGCACAATAAATCTTATTCGAAACTTTCTAGCTTAATGTTAGCTTTAGCTAGGTTAGACATCACATATGTGACCATGATAGTAATTGTTGTTGGTTTAGCTAGGTTAGACGGCACTTATGTGACCATAATAATCATTGTTTTTGGTTTGTCATTTTTGGGTCTATAAGCTTTCATTTCACAAGGAAAAGGAATCATAGATTCTTTTTTTAATCTTTCCTTATTCTGGTTTTATGATTCATTTATTATATATAATCAACTTTTAGTTGAATACTAACTTGATCTAATTTTCTTTCTTGACAGATTATTGATAATGATTGCGCCTATACAGTTGATGGTGATGTTTATTTTTCTGTAGAAAAATTTCCTGAGTATGGACGATTATCTAAGCGGAAGTTGGAGGATAATAGAGCAGGTGAGCGAGTTGCTGTTGATTCAAGGAAGCAAAACCCTTCTGATTTTGCATTGTGGAAAGTGAGTTGATTGACAGACACCACTTCCTTATTTCTCATTTTCTCTCTTTATGATTGTCATAAGAAATACTGCCATGTGTAGAGCTGAAATTGACATATTTTGCATGTTTTGTATATAGTTAGGGGGTATGCGGACATATGAGGATGTTTTTGTCTGAGCTGTTCATAATTTAATGTGATAAAGAAAATTTCCCATATCCCTCCTGATGTTGGCCTATGGGGAACCTTTTACGGGCCATCTATCTCATCAACTACACGGAAGCACATCTTGAAAGTGCATCTGATCGTATATTCTATATATACCAGGTATCACCAGTTTTACTAGTTCATCAACCTTCCTTTTTCAGTAATAAGTTTCACTATTCAATCAAAATATGAAATTTACTTGAAGTGCATTTTATTTATTTTGGTAATTCAAACCACATTTCTAGACCCTGTAATGTAAAACAAATACTATATAGCTACTAAACAATAATGATGATTGCTGTATGAGTGGTTGTATTCTGAGGGGTGTGGATACTGAACAGTAAAACAATAAGGATGATTGTTGTCTGAGCTATTATATTTCTGAGGAGAAGAACCGAAGGATAGGATTAGACATGTTGGGAGAGGACAAGTGTTAAAATTGTCTTACCGTTATTATATTTTGCCATATATCACACCAGAAGAGAATTTGTAATAAGTTAACCAAAAAAACTGTTACAAATGTCGCAAGTGGAAAAGCTGGCCAATGGCATGATAGCTCAACGGTTAGAGCTTGGCGGATTGGTACCACTAGGTCATGGGTTCAAACCCAGCTTGCGGCATCTTTATGGGTTCTGGGATCCTATAAAAACCCTGCTTTTACTTTCTTTCCTATTTTCATAAAGCCACGTCTTTAGTTTGCAAGTTAGAATTTGATAAGTCAGTGTTATGAAAGCTTTTTCCAAGATATGTATATCTATAATCCTCAAAGTAAACAATTCTTTAAATTTGGTATCGTTTACCTTTTCATATTAATTGATTTAAGTTAAATCTGGTCTGCATGGGTGCTTTCTGAGTGTTGTGCTTTTTTCGTGAGGTTTTGTTCAGACGCTACTTGATTGCGAACAAACATTGAGCCAACATAACAAGACAAGCCGGAAGGATTCCATGATACTGCAAGTTCCGTCAATAAATTTCATGAGGATTTTGAGGCTTTGATGTCGGATGATCTTCATACTCCTGTAGTTTTGGCTGCATTGTATGAACCGTTGAAAACCATCAATGATCTCTTACACACTCGTAAAGTATTATTTTCTATCTCATTCATGGATAAAGTTCTCCTTTCTTTTTTGTGGGGTCATTTCATCGTAATTCCAAACAAATCACTTATGCAGGGGAAGAAGCAGGAACTACGCATTGAAACACTTTCAGCTTTTGAAAATGAAGTAAGGATTATTCTATCTGTTCTTGGATTAATGCCCCAAAGCCATGCTGAGGTAGGTGTAAGTAAAATTGGAAAGAAGCTGTCAATAATCTCATTTATCTAGGATTTCATTTACTTTTATTTATAACGTTTAACGGACACACAATATTGTTTTTTTATTTGAACATTTCAGGTTTTGCAAGAATGAAGAGAGAAGGCACTAAAACGGGCAGGATTGAAAGAGGAGGATGTTTTGCAGAAAATAGAGGAAAGATCCTCTGCAAGAAAAAATAAAGAATTTGAAAAATCTGATGAAATCAGGAAGAATTTAGCCCAAGTTGGGATCGCCCTGATGGATAGTCCAGATGGAACAACTTGGAGACCAACTGTACCTCTGCCCCTGCAGGACAGCCAAGTTTCATCAGCTTAAGTTGGGTAAAGATAGGCTCGTCCGAGTTTTTGGATTTTGAAAGAGATCGGTGCTTCCAGAACAGCACTGGTATTTATCTTATGCAGATGTGCTGAATGAATCAAGAAGATAAATCAGGGAGCAGAGCATAACAAGAACATTAGAACATTTCTTACATTCGAATTTACATCCATACAGAGTCATTTCTCATTTCTTCCAGCGCACAATGGGACTTTTGCACCCTTTATTGAAGCACAAGTTGCCTTTCTTTCTGCATCACCCTGCCTACCAATACTTTCATTGCGCTTAGCGTGACACCTCTTTGATCCCCCTGTTTACCAACCCCATCAAGGGATCCGCTACGTTTACTATGTACATGACACAATGTATCGGCACTTGGCGTGATACCTCAAACTTGGCTTCGTACGAGTCATGTTTTTCTATGGGGTAGTGGCATAACCCAGACTACTCGAATGTCGAATCAAATTTTATCGGACATTGTATTCATAAACAGTACTGTACGTATAAACGATACATCGTACCATACATAATAATAGTGAACAGTAAACAGTATCATATTTCAAACACCCATATGTATGAGAAGGATTATGCCAAGGTTAAATGCCCTTTTGGTTTTTCTGTTGTGCAATTAGTAGAAGGTTGTTGTTAAATAACACTATCATTTTTGCTGTAGGACATCACCAATCCCCTTACTTTTTTAAGGAAACCACCACTTGATGAAGAACATTGCTAATATAAAAAAAAAAGCCACATCTTTTCCTCTCTCCCTTTATTCTCCACTGCCACACCTCCTTCTCCCCTTCACCTCAATCACCTCTCATCCTCCTCCCTCTTCTTCTTTTCCCAAGCACCACCATCACCACCACTATCGGTCGGCGGTGACAAGGCAAGGTGTTGGTGGGGCTGGCCGGGGTGTTGCTTCGGTGAAGAGAGAAGAAAATGTGAGGGTGGGTGGTGGTGTCTTTCAGCAAATAATTTTTTTGATGATGATGGTGCTCTTCAGCAAAAATATGGTGTTATTTAACAATAGCTTTCTGTGTTGTCCCTCCCTTGTGCCTTTCTTCTTCTCAAATCACACACAATTCAGACCCTAACTAAACACCGTTTCTCTCTTCCTTCCTTTCACCGTCGTCCCTCACAACCAAAGCAAGAATGGGCACCGCCATGGTAGAACCACCGCCTTGCTATCCCTCCACGAAAGCAGCAGCAGCAGATTCAATCGAAGCAGGTTCTGACGATCTGTACGGCACTACCAAATCCCTAGAACGTCTGATCGAATTCAAGGACATCCAAGAAGAGTGCACGAAAGACGAGTTGAAGAACTTGAAGAGAGAGCTTCTCCGAGGCCAAGAGGAGGTCAAGAGGATCCAATCCGTCCCACTCGTAATCGGTCAGTTCATGGAGATGATTGATCAGAACAACGGAATCGTAAGCTCTACCACTGGTTCCAATTACTATGTTAGGATTCTCAGCACAATCAATCGGGAACTTCTCAAACCTTCCGCTTCTGTTGCTTTGCACCGACATTCCAATGCCCTTGTTGATGTTTTGCCACCTGAGGCCGATTCCAGCATCTCTCTGCTTTCCCAATCTGAGAAGCCTGATGTCACCTATGCAGTAAAAAATTCTCTCTCTCTCCATTTTTACTTCAATGCTTTGTTTACTTGTTTAAAAATCTAGATAGATCGTTCTAGGTTTTATACTTGCAATTGTGTTTCGATGCTATTTTTATGGATTAGCCAATCTGAGAAGCCTGCCCTGTTTCCACATAAAAATAAAAAAATAAAAAAAAACCCAAACTTTGAACTTTGAAGTGTGACAAACTTTTAACCATGTTGCGGGTCTATAATTATGTTAATATTAAGGATTAGAAATGAAATCTGAGTTCCGTTTCATATAAAAACACAACTTTGAACTATGTATGTAGTAGTTATCTAGATGCTTGACACTGAAAAATCACGTTTTTCTACAACTTTGAATCATCTAGTACCCAACTCCCCCTCCCTGTCCCTCAAGTTACATAAAGCCGTAAATTCTCTTTCCCCCGCTCTCTCTTTTTGAAAATTGTTATTTATTTAATTTTTTTCTTCAAGTTCAGTGATTTGTTTTCTAGGCCTGTTTTGCATAAAATTCACATAGAAAGTAAGATTTCACATAGAAAATTTTCTCTAACATGCTTCATAAGGTTTTCATTCATTATGGTATGTGCTAATAAAGAGCATCTCCCCCCTCCCTCTTTGATAATGGTCTGTGCTAGACCATAACATTCTTGATTGATTGGTGATATTTATCTTAACTAAATGCATTGGAACAGGACATAGGTGGTTGTGACATTCAAAAGCAGGAGATTCGTGAAGCTGTGGAGTTGCCTTTGACGCATCATGACTTATACAAACAGATTGGTATAGATCCTCCACGTGGTGTTTTGCTTTACGGTCCACCTGGCACGGGGAAAACAATGCTTGCCAAAGCTGTGGCAAATCATACTACTGCTGCTTTCATACGAGTTGTTGGCTCAGAGTTTGTTCAGAAGTATCTGGGAGAGGTATTAACTACCCTTTTGTGTGTTTTTCTTATATTAATAGGTTGAAAAATGTTACATTGTTGTTGGAATTATACCTAGGATCATTATTATTATTTCCGGGCTGGGAACTTTTCTCGCCTTCTTCTAATTGGTTTTGTCTAAATGGAATAATAACACGTGTCAAGGAGTGATTCTATGGTCCAATGATTGAACTTAGCCATCCACACGATAACTGTGTCCACTGATTGATGAACCCTAAATGATATTATACTTGTAGGTCCTTGTGGTCTGAGCCAATCATTAGCTTACTCTTTTTCTGTATCGTCAAGCTGTGTTTGGGATACCTAGAGGGACTACAGTTGATTTTAAGCTCAAAGAGGCTGATAATAACTCTCTAATGTTCTTTTGTAACATATTAAAGGATCCTTGAATGGTGCTAAAAAAAAAATAAAAATTGAGAGCATCAGTAAACTCTGATCGACAGTAAAATGTGTGAAGGCAAGGGAAAATTTTTGTAGATTTAAAGTATCTGAGGAGGAAAAAATGAAAGAAAGAAATGCCTCAATGGGACCATTACGTGGCTTTCTGCGTAAGCCATTCAAAAGTGGCTACTGGATTCTTTTTAAGTACCTATTTTTTGAAATCTTTTAGGCTTTTGAAGCAACTTTTTAGGTTTTAGCTTTAGCAAGACATCCGAAATAGTGCCTGCTTGGTAAGCACATGATGGGTTGTCTGAAACACAACCAACCTTAGAGATGCAAAGCATCATTATTTTTATTTTTGAAAAGGTAAAATAGGTTTCATTATTACAAAACTTGAATATCCACTATAATGCATCTCACTAAAAAGATTAGTATTAACCTCTCAAAAGGCGTCACTAAAGAGTTCATTCGTCACTGAGACGCAATGCCACACAAGGATGAACCATTCAATGCAAAGTTGTGCCCCTTCCAATGCCACCCCTTCAATTTCATTAGGTCTAATGCCCCTTCTTTTTAGGGTCCAAGAATGGTACGCGATGTTTTTCGTCTGGCCAAAGAGAATGCTCCAGCGATTATCTTTATTGATGAGGTTGATGCTATTGCCACTGCTAGGTTTGATGCACAAACTGGAGCTGACAGAGAAGTTCAGCGAATTCTCATGGAGCTCCTGAACCAGGTTAGTGGAATTTATACAGCTTAAAAACATCCATTTTAACTAAAGGCTGCATCCGTCCAGTCATTGATATTAGTCTGTTTGGGTGGCTAAGTTACCTATGTTAGATTCCCAAAGTCTTCTGATCTCTAAGTTCTTAGCTATCTTATTATTATTATTATTATTATTATTATTATTATTATTATTATTATTATTTATAATATATATATATATATTTTTATATCAAGTGTGTGAATCCTTCAATGCTTTATAGATGGATGGTTTCGACCAAACAGTCAATGTCAAGGTGATCATGGCAACTAATCGCGCAGACACTTTGGATCCTGCTCTTTTACGTCCTGGTAGGCTTGATCGAAAGATTGAGTTCCCTTTACCCGATAGACGACAGAAGCGACTTGTTTTTCAGGTAAACTTCTTTGGTACTTCTTTTACTCTTTCTTGTATGCATATGTTTTTCATCATCTAATTTCTGTTTTTACTAAATATGGTATGAATAAAGAACTTGGAATTAGGGAATTTTGATTTCCATGGATATGGTAAATTGTTAATATAATTTGGAAGTGTTTGTATGTATATATACTTATATAATGAATGTTGCGAATTCATAACTGAATAAATATTTTCGTCTGAAATGTGTTATTTTATTTTCGTCCTTTTATTTATTCATTTGTTTTTTTATGCTTAATTGGTAGAAAAAAAGAGATGCGTTTCTTGTCTTTCACAATTCAGTATTTGTTAGAGACGAGGAGAAAATAAGAAACTAGAAAATTTTCTATAATCTATTGTTAGTGTGAATTTCGCTAATCACTACACATGTATGGACAAGTGGTTTAACGAAGGAGGGTTAGCAGAGAGTTTAACTCCTTTTCATAACTCCCTCATTTAGAAATTGGGCAGGATGAGGTTTCACCGTTGAAGGGCAGGGAGAGTCTAGATGGACTTTTGATAGGAAGGCTTAGGATGGATCCGAAAGTAGTCTAGGAAAACTTGGTGGAAATCTATGGAGGAACATTTCTTTTGGAAAGGTATCTTTTTCTTCCATGGCAATGGCAAGAAGATGAACTTTGGTCATATCAGTTGAGGATTTACCCTTTATGGATAAATTTTCTTGCATGTTCATTTTTTTTTCTCAGAAAGTAGATGATGTGGTGGCAGAATTTGGGAAATTGGTAAGAGGAAATTGAGATGGTTGAAAGTGAAGGATGGTTTCTTCTCCCCCTCCCGCTTCTCTAAGAAAATAGTCACCTGGGGGACATTTTCCCACATACTGGTTTTAGAATCATTTGTTTGCTTGTTCCAGCCTTGCGTAAGGATTAGTGGAAATGCTCTGCAGGTCTGTGTGGGATGGTATTTATTCCTTGTATTGTGGAAGTATTCTAATTAGAAATGCAACAATTTCTCTGAAGGGATTCATGTGATTGTATGGTTTTTAAAAATATGATATATTGTGATTTGGGAATCTGAAAATCATCTCACTTAGAAAAGTAAGGTTGTCAGATTTTTTTTAATCAAAACCAAAACATATTCTGTAACGTTTTTGTTAGTCACCACAAAGTACTTGTATCACCAATCAGACAGCATGCTATCCTGCATGAAAGATTTTACTTTTTGTCTAATGTTGTTAGTGTGTGTGCTGATGGTATTTGAGTAATGAATATGATTTTATCTGTAGGTGACCAATGCATTATTGACAACAACTTGATTTGCTACTGTCTTTATTTGGTCTTTGCACAGGTATGCACAGCTAAAATGAACTTGAGTGATGAGGTCGATTTGGAAGATTATGTTTCTCGCCCAGATAAAATTAGTGCTGCTGAGGTTTGTTAACTTACTGTTCTATAATTTATTCTTTACTATTCATGACCAAGTTTTTATCCATCTATCAGTGCTTTCACAAGCAATATAGTTTGTTTTACTTTATAGCTATTGTTGGAAAATAATTACTCATCATATTTGTATCATCAATTAGTTGTTTGCTACCTGGAGTGAATGAAAAATTATCGTCAGAAGCCATCTCTAATAAATTCTCCACTGAAAATGATTTATAGGTATTTTACAGATTCACTCCATCCACAATCAATGACAGACTCAGGCTACCATGACTTTTAACACCGTCAATGCCACCGACACACCACCACTACACTTCCAACAGACAATCACCACTATGATACCACCACCCACACAACACCAGCTCTATTGCCCCACTTTATCATGAAAGCTGACCACCACCACTTTGACTAGCATGAACCAATTTTAGCGACACAACCATCACCAATATTGCCAATACTTCCTTAAATTTTTAACAAGACAAACAATGTCAATACAATTTCTTTGTAGCACTATCTTAAAAGATAATATTATGGCTAAAAGGATTTAATACATCAAAACAATTACATGGCATACTTATCCTGAAGCATCAGAATGATGTATCCCCGTTCCCTAGCTTAGGAGGTTTAATTTTAAATAAATAGTAGTTGAAGGTATATAAAAAAGTAACATTCCTTTGCAATCATCGTTAGTCAATGTGGAGGAGTGTCAATTTGTTATTTCTCTCAGCCTTTGGGTGTTCATGTCCATATGATACTAGGCACTAGCACGATGGTCCTTTTTGTCACACCAATATTAAATTATCCTTTTCATTTTTCTGCTTTGATTTAAATCTTTTGATGGTTACATGATCCATTTGAGAGCATCGATTATAAATAGGTTTACACATCCAATAGCAGAAGGTGATATCAGTCACAAGTAGTACATACACTTGATTAGAGTTCCTAGTTTCATTTGGTCTTCCTGATGAGATCTTATTTAGAGAGATGAAAAAAGATCAGAAATTGCATTTACAACATGCTCCCCCTTTGGTTAATTTTTTTTTTTTTTTAAACTAGAGAATAATTAGATGTGAGAATTGGAGAAAGTGTTATCTTTGTCATGGGTTGGCCTTCACACATTCTGCCAGAGGCCTTATATGGGACAGATTAGCCTGTATGGCTGTATCTGATCCAGTATGATAATCCGACAGATTATCAATAATCATATTCATAACTATCCAGTCTGATTATCCGACAGATCAATAATCAAATTCATAACGAGTCGTTACTTTATCAAAAATATCTTACCTGAAATCTTTTATTTGTTCATTTATTCGTTTAGATTATACTTTGACCATGTATATACATGCATTTAATACAAAATACTTGTAAAAAATATATATCATGTAATATGACATCTGATCTGATATGCTCCATATTTGTTCCATTTAGCTATCGGGGTAGCTGTACGTCATTTGCGTGCCCCCTTGGACTTTTAACTCTAAGCACTTAGGTGTCAAGCTCACCTATTCAATTATATCAGTTGTTTACTTTTTCTTTTTTATCCCTTAATCCCTCTCACTCCAAATACCGCCAACAGGGTTTGAACCCTAGATCTGTGATTCCATCCGCCGCACAGGCATACCACTGAGCTGGTACTCCATTGGCAGTTGTTTAAACTTTTGCATCACATGTGCAAGTATGATACACTTGATCTAGTGCATTCTATCTCACAGTTTGTTATATCTCCAGATTACCGCTATTTGCCAAGAAGCCGGTATGCATGCGGTTCGCAAGAACAGGTATGTAATTCTTCCAAAGGATTTTGAGAAGGGTTACCGGACAAACGTGAAAAAGCCTGATACTGATTTCGACTTCTACAAGTAAAGTTGCTGTGTACTCGGGGATGTTTTGTACAACTGAAATGTGTTACTAGTCTTACATTTGTTAGTGTTTCAAGGGTTTGTTTTTGTACGCACATTTAAAATTTTATAGGACTGGATGTCTTTATCACTGGATGGTTCTCTTGAACTGTAGTGCCCTGGACTTCTTTCTCCATTTAAAACTAGCATGATTTACACTAAATACCAATTGTTTTCAACTAGTTGTTCCAATTCTCATTTAACTAAAAATCATGTCAGAGTAATACAATGTGGGATCAACTGAGTATAAACTAGTGATCAAAAGAGGAGAATGGTTGACAAAAGGGCTTGTAGAAGGTTGAATCAACTTGGGTGGCAACCATGTTCGAGAATGATTGCCACATTTCTTCTTACTTCATATAATAGTGTAATGTAACGAAGTATAATAAAGTCGATGAAGAATTAAAAAGAAATGTGTAATTCATATAAGAAGTAAGAATATTATTATTATTATTAATTTTTTTTTAATAAAACGAGCGGGGTTATTTAGGATCTCCGAACCTTAGAAATGAATTACAATCACTCTTACATTCACTCGTTACATCATCCACATGACAAAAAACTTGCTTAAAATCTACACCTAAGAACCTAATTGGTTCTAGAATCACCGTCTCCAAGTTGGGGAGTAACCCTGCAAAGTGTTCTGCTACTAAAGAAGTTGCATGATAGACCTGCCATAACTTGTCTTCCTCATAAGTACCAATCAAACTTTTAATCACGCTCATGACGTGGTTTATACCTAATGTGGGCCCCAGGATGTACGAGAAGTCGTCGTAAGGATACGAACCACAATGAATCCTGATATAAAAACCATTGAATGCTAGCACTAATCTAGCATCCATACAAGGTTCTAATAAACATTTGCATTCTACTTGTATTATCATCAGCAGTTACCTGAATTTAGGATTTGTCTTCTTGCTTCGAGAAGACCTTCGAGGAACATCTACCGTGGGAGTCTGTATTGTGGTAACCTCCCGTTCTTTTTCACTAGTGTTTTGCCCCGCCTTTGCTGCTTCCTTTTCAAGTGAAGTTTGAAATTCAGCAACCACTGCCTCCATGCCTATTCGTGCAATTGCTGACTGCACAACCTTAACGTTTTGGGGTGTTAGGCAAGCCATGGGCGTTGTGGGATCTTCCCCCAGTCCTCTGTAACCAGCGATCGCGCGAAGTACCTCCACTACTTGCATTTGGTTTTCCTCGGAGTTAGATATGGGGGTAGACAGACCTGGCTCCGCTGCTACTTCAGCGTCTGAATCCGCAGCCTGAATTAGTAAGAATATTATTTAGTTAAACCATGTAATTAGGTTGTGTTACACTGGCACAAGTGAATTCCTGGATTATACCCATGAATGCCAAATATATGTTTATATGCCATTCTATAGTATAGTTCAAAATCAGAAATAAATTTTGCTATAGTTTGATACTAAAAGGACTCTCTCATTTGGAATTTTGATCTCTAGATTGCTATAGTAACTGGGAATTCCCCTTAAAAATGAAATAAATATTTTAATCTCTAAATATTTTGACATGTTATAGGGTTATTTTAGTATCAAAAGTTTTTTGAGTAATTCTTATGTAATATGCAGTCTGTATGACACGACGACTTGTGTTAGACTTTTTATTTAATTTTTAAAGAGTTTATAATTCATAAGTTATATAGTTAAATCGAAATTACAACCGGTTTTTTTTTTTTTTTTTTTTTACACAAAATGAAAGATTTAGTTTTTTTTAATGCTTTTTAAAGAGTTATTTTTTTTATAATAATGTTAGACATCGTGAAAGAATCCCTCGGGATTGTTATGACTTCCCTAACCGAGTTCAGTGGTTTACGGAGGAAGAAGAAGGTTGATGTGATGATGAATATGGACATAAATGTGAAAGATATGGTTCATTCGATTCAGAGGCGATCTATGGAGGAAAAGGAGGGGGACTAGGAAGAAGAAAAAGGAGAAGAAGATGGCGATGAAATTAGGATGATAAAGAAAATAATGATGAGGAGAAGAAGAAGATGAGAAAAAATATGTTTCGAAATCCAAATTTTTTATTTTTTCTTAGGAGAATTCCCTGAGAACAGAAATGAGAATTTCTTAAAAATGAAATAAAGATTTTAATATGTGTATTTTGACACGTTATAATGTTATTTTAATATCAAAAGTTTTTTGTTTGAATAATTCTTATGTAATATTTTGTCTTGGCATTCCTTAATATAGGGATGGTTGTATTTTGTTTCTCTTCTTTATCTCTTCGTGTTTGGACTCTCAAAATTTTTTTTTCTTATGTAATATGTAGTCTGTATGACACGCCTTTTATGTAGTATTTAAAGAGATTAAAAATTCATAACTTATATAATTTAGTTCAATATTACAAGCGAATCTTTTACGTTTTTTCTACACAAAATGAAATATTTCTTAAAATCAAGAGACATAAATTAACCCAAAACACGAAATAACAATTTTAGCTATCAAAAAGGCATACTCAAATTGAGCTGTATCACTTTATTTTAAAACATGGAAACCGTATATATATATATACAAGGATTACTTGACAGATATTGAAATCGCATGCAAAACGTAGTAAAACAACAAATGATAAAGGAGCATTATTCTTTTCATTTGTCAAAAGATTTAAGCATGTCATTATTTAGAGCTACCGACTGAATTCATACTCGTATAGAAACTTAATGTCACAAAATCAATTCTACATATGGTCAAAGCACAAAACTTAAAGTATTCTTGCAATCAATAACTAAAAAATAAAAATAAAAATGTATTGCCCGATATTATAAATTTATTATAGAAAAAGTAATTGAAATTTGGATCAATACATATGTAAAAATGGGGAAGTTCAATCCCAAAATAAACTTGATTGATGTAAACCAATCTATATACAGATCAATCCATCGTTTTCATGAAATATTTGAAGTTCGTAGTAGGTGATTCTGAGCCATGTTTGGTGCAGGTTGAAAGTTAAACCATCACCACACCTTAGTAGTATTTTGAGCAAAATTTGGCACAGCATATATGAACTGAAATGGTCAATACACATATGTAGGACTATTGAGATCCTTTGTTTTCTCTTATACTAACAACAAAGAGATCCAAGCAGAGTATTGCTTTCTTCTTTCAACAACATGAAAACTGATTATGGTCATGTTGCTGCATTTTCCTTCCCCTTTGGCTCTCACCCTGCTCAAGTTCTCAGCCTCATGCGCAGGCTAGCATCCGCCGCTCCTAATGTCACATTCTCGTTCTTTTGTACCCAGCAAGGCATCCTTTCCCACTTCAAATCAAACAGTTGTGATAACATAAAAGCGTACGCAATTGAAGATGGCATACCAGAGAACCATGTGCCCTCAGGGAAGTGGAATCTTCCAGCGGAGGAGATTATTGATCTCTTCCTCAAAGCTGCACCTGAGAATTTCAGGAAAGGGATGGAACTGGCTGTTACTGAAACAAATAAGAAGATTAGCTGCATTATGTTTGATGCCTTTGTATGGTTCACCGGAGAGATAGCAGAAGAGTTAAAGGTCCCATGGATTCCTATATATGCTTCTGGAGCTGCTTCTCTTCAAAGCCACTGCTACACTGATCTCATTCGGCAAAATATCAATATGGAGATTGACGGTACGCTTGCTATTTAGTTTTAGTTTTTCCCTTAATTCTAGAAAAAAAAACATTCCTATCTCATTAAGTTGGCTTGTGATGAAAATCATGAAATACATCATGGATAGTTATTGAAAATTCTCTACAAAAAATAAGATGTGAAAACCTAATAAATTTTTTTAGGGGTGTGATGTTTTCCCAACTGTAAGTTTGATTCAGAATACTAAGAAATAGCTCATGGCGTGGTATGGCAACAGGGTATTTCTGTATGATCATTTTTACAAAATATAGGAATCACATTCTTATTATTATTATTATTATTTTAATATAGACAAAATATAACAATTTGAAATCTATCCGTTCCTTTTTTGAATGATCCACAGTCCATGGGGTTGAATTCAGTACAACTAAACATGCCTAAAGACTCACTCTAGACCAAGACATTCCCAATCGAAACCTCGCATTCAGGATGGTATTTGACACTGCTAGGTGGCAATCCATTTAAAGCCTTCTAACACCCTTCCAATCCCTGGAAATCACGAAGTGATCATTTTTTAGATTTATCAATTGAAATTCTATTTAGTTTGTAATCCTGTTCTCACAAATTTAAACATCTTATTTTTTTTTAATTTAATTAATTCGGATTTTAGGATAAATAGAATGTGGTAATGTACACAAAGCATCTTTGAACAAAAATGAAAAAAATATCTAATGTAAGTAGCCCTATATGCAGGATGGAAAGAGAAACGCCTGGAGTTCATACCAGGAATGTCAGCAGTGCAAGGGAAGGATTTGGCAGTTGAGATTATAGGAAGACCGGACTCGGTATTCGCTATTCTATTACAACGAATGGGTGATATGTTAGCACGTGCTAACGCGATTGCCATCAACTCCTTCAACGACCTTGAAAACATTGCCTTTGACAATCTCAGATCAAAGTTCAAACTACTGCTCTCAGTAGGCCCATTATCACTTCTGTCTCAATTCAGTTGTCCCACTGGTAGTGTTGAAGAGGACCCAACCGGGTGTCTCTCGTGGCTAGAGTCCCAGAAACCTGCTTCCGTGGCCTACATTAGCTTTGGCACCTTTGCGGCACTACCACCGCACGAGTTGAAAGGCATAGCCGAAGGACTAGAGGCTAGTTGCACTCCATTTATCTGGTCCCTAAAAGACGAGTTCAAGGCAAACCTACCCAATGGATTCCTAGACAGGACACGTGGAAAAGGAATGGTGATTCCATGGACTCCACAGATAAAGATACTCCAACATTCATCAGTTGGGGTCATGATGACACACTGTGGATGGAACTCAGTGTTGGAATGCATTGCTTACGGTGTACCTATCTTCTTTCGTCCGGTCATTGGAGATCATAAATTGATTGGAAGGTTAGTCTCTGATGTTTGGGAGATTGGTATCATGGCAGACAATGAGGTATTCACCAGAGAAGGTGTAATCAATAGTCTGGATTTGATTTTTAGCAAAGATCAAGGGTTGAAAATGAGAGAGAAGGCTGAGAAACTCAAAGGACTTGTAAGTGAAGCATTGGGACCTAATGGTAGTACGAGCAAAAATTTCAATACTTTGTTGGGGTTAGTTACCGATAACTGTTAAAAAAGAGTTAATAAGTTTGTACTGTTTGTATTTTTGAGATATTTTTTATAAACCTGCTACCTTAATTAGGTGCAATTAATGGCCAAGTAGTTTAGGTGATATGTGATTCTGATTACTCATGGGTGGTTCATTCATCACCACACCTTATACCTAAGTTACTCCTGTGATCAAACATGCTACAATTAATCTATATATATGGACTGAATTGGTCACTAACATATTTACAGCCAGCCTACTGAGATCCTTTGTTTTCTCTTATACTTAGCAAACAAAGAGATTTAAGCATAGTATACTTTCTTCATTCAACAACATGAAAGCTAACAATAGTCATGTTGCTGCTTTTGCCTTCCCATTTGGCTCTCACCCTGCCCAAGTTCTCAACCTCGTGGGGAAGCTAGCTTCTGCAGCTCCCAACGTCACATTCTCATTCTTTTGCACTCAGAAAGCCATCCTTTCCTACTTCAATTCAAATAACTGTGATAACATAAAAGCGTACGCAATAGAAGATGGCGTGCCAAAGAACTATGTACCCTCAGGGAAGTTTAATCTTCCTGTGGAGGAGTATATTGACATCTTCCTCAAAGCTGCACCGGAAATTTTCAGGAAAGGGATGGAAATGGCTGTTTCTGAAACAAATAAGAAGATTAGCTGCATCATGTTTGATGCCTTTGTATGGTTCACAGGAGAGATAGCGGAGGAGTTGAAGGTCCCCTGGATCCCTATATATGTTTCTGGAGCTGCTTCTCTTCAAAGCCACTGCTACACTGATCTCATTCGGAAAAATATCGATATTGAGATTGATGGTACGCATATATATACATAAATTGCTATTTTTTTACTTTTTCCCTTAATTCTATAATTCCTTTCTTAATTCTATAAATACAACAACAAGTCGAAGGGGTCGAAAATGATCATGTTGGCTACCGTTCTGAGGCATAAGATCATGACAATGATAATTAAGTATATCATATGGACATCGCTTATTTCAGTTTTTCATTTACTTACTTCGTACCTGAAGTCATTCGACCTTTCACGAGGGTTGAACCCTACCCACGAGGTCTATAAAGACATTTGACTTGTGTAAAGTGAAGTCGTGGAACATCCTTAATTATAATGTCATTTCAAACTCGAAAATATTAGGAAACCAGGTTTTTGCAACCAGGGTTACGTGGCATAACTAATTGTTTGGCTCAATTTTACCAACAGAAATTCTAAATGTCGAGGGAAAGAGCGAGGAAACCAGCGAGGTAAACGAGGTGGCGGGGGGTGAACCGTTCACCCCCCTCGAGATGTTTTCTGCGCGCGCATCTCGAGGGGGGTGAACGGTTCACCCCCCGCCACCTCGTTTACCACACTGGTTTCCTCGCCCTTTCCCTCGACACATAGAATCACTCTTTTACCAATTGAAAGATGTAACACCAAACTTGTTCTGAGTTCTGAAGTGTTTTTTTTTTTTTTTTTTTTTTTTTTTTTTTTGTGTGTTTAGCAATTGAAATTGTGCTTAGCTAGTGATCACATTTATATTTATGAATGAATTAAAAGACAAGTGTAATATGATGTTGTTGCATAATACATGCAGGATGGAAAGAGAAACGACTAGAGTTCATACCGGGAATGTCAGCAGTACGTGCCAAGGACTTGGCAATTGAGATTGTGGGAAGAAAGAACTCAGTATTTGCCATTTTATTACAACAAATGGGTGATATGTTAGCGCGTGCTAACGTAATTCCCATCAACTCTTTCTACGAACTTGAGTGCACCACCATTACCGATCTCAGATCAAAGTTCAAACTCTTGCTCCCAGTAGGTCCATTAACACTTATCACCCAGTCCGGCTGTTCCAATGTTAATATTGAAGAGGACCCAACTGATCAGTGTATTTCGTGGTTAGATTCCCAGAAACCTGCTTCTGTGGCATACATTAGCTTTGGCACCTTTGCAGCACTACCACCTCATGAGTTGAGAGGCGTAGCGGAAGGACTAGAAGCTAGTTGCACCCCATTTATCTGGTCACTCAAAGAGGATTTCAAAGCAAATCTCCCAGATGGATTCCTAGACAGGACTTGCGGAAAGGGACTGGTCGTCCCATGGGCTCCGCAATTGAAAATACTCCAACATGCATCCGTTGGTGTCATGATGACACATTGTGGATGGAACTCAGTATTGGAGAGTATTGTTTACGGTGTACCTATTTTCTATCGACCTTTCATTGGAGATCATAAATTGATTGGACGATTTGTGTCGGATGTCTGGGAGATTGGTATCATGGCAGACAATGAGGTATACACTAGAGAAGGTGTAATCAAGGGTCTGGATTTGGTTTTAAGCACAGATCGAGGGTTGAAAATGAGAGAAAAGGCTTATAAACTCAAAGAGCTTGCAAGTGAAGCATTAGGACCTAATGGTAGTACTAGCAAAAATTTCAACACTTTGTTAGAGATAGTCACCAGCAACAGTTCTTGAAGGAGTTAGGTTTGTAGCATTTGTTATGCTCAGATGTTTTCTATGAATCTACTCAAGAAGCTGTATTAATGTCCTAGTATTTATTTTTCTTTCCTTTGTACTTATTTGGACACAATGTGACTTGTTAAGAATTGGTTAATTACCAATTCAATGTCATGTGTGACATGTTATCGGGTAACGAAGTTTGTTAATCTATCACCCTAAGTTTTCAAGTAGTCATAAACTATTCCACAAAATCGGCAAGGAAACCCATTGTTCTTAGAAAAGGCATTTTGTTCAATTTTGTGTTGGGTTTTGAATGTACCATAATTCATTGTTGTAGTCATAAAGTGTTGCATGAAATCCACAGGCAAAGCCAACACTCTTCAAAGAGGTGTTCATGGAGGATATATGGATGGAGCATGTGTTATAGGTCTCAACAAAATTAGAATCATGAAAATGCTTAAGTTACGCTGACAATGGATAATTATCGAAGATATATTTCTCGTAAAGTATAAACATTTTCATTTCTTACTGCAATTGAACCCCTCTCTCACCACATTCTAGCATAGCAAAGGTGGTGATGAGTTGTGAGGAGGAAGAACAAGAGTAGATATTTTTTTGCACAAAGAGCCCATCTAAGGGAGTAATAACAACAATTTCTAGCTTATTTACAGTAGCTTTTCTATACTTGGAACTCTTGCTAGCTAAAGTTCAAATGCCGTATGAACTCTTGTTGTTTGCTAACTCTAGTTATGTACAACTCATGCATTCCAATTTGTGATTCAAGTTTGGCATACTGTCAAGATATCCATAATTTGTAACACAGATTGTTGAGATAATATGTTTGGAGTTCTGAACTGAATGCTAAGTTTATTGATGCATTTTATGAGTTAGGAGAAGTCAGTAAGTTATCTACAAACTACAATATATGTCCAGATTAAATCTATACCAATGCATTGCAACTCACTGATGATTTATTCAACGGAGGCAGTCCCATTGAAGATACTTGAAAAGATGAACGTTCCAGGGCTTAGCTGAGAAAAAGTTGCGAGTCAACTCCAGGTAAGTTGTATTCTTATACTCCTTTTGTGTGTATTGAACTGACATTTTCTTTTTTCGCGTCCTTGTGGTAGAAATATAGAAATGCTCTAAAGAAGAACAAACAAAACAATGATGATGCTTCTAAAAGCCTTGATGATTATCTCCCAAATGTTACTCCTATGTCTGTCGACTACCAAAGATCTACTGGCCTAAATTACTGCCATGGTTCCAGATTGATTCAAATTGGCAATCATGTTTCAAATCCTCAATCCTTTGGCAGTTCTACATTCAACCCAAAGCTGTCTTCGCTCCTTATGAACCAACGGAACCACCTTTTGACACCAATGTCTCTACAAGCTCTTGAAGCAATGAACCAAACTCATCAAAGGATGCAATTTCCTATCCCCTCAAACTCAGTAATGAAGGGCAACCCTTTCTACCATAATGGTTTGGCATATCAAGGATTTCCTTTGAGGCCAAATGAATACATGCCTACGTCCTCGCACCAAAATTTCCAATTACTTACTTGTGCATCCAACACATACCCTGTCGAAGACTCCCTGAATTTTGATTCACTGAGCACAATGCCTAATAGTGACAATTCAACCGCCTTAAATGCAAATCCTCAACATGATCCAGCAACCAAAGAAGTTCAAAATCTTTCTACAGGTACTTTCCTTGAATAAAGAAATCTTCATTTTTGTTCCATTATATCCTAGGAAAAAACATTGGGGAAAGACTTATCTTCTGCAAGTATGCTTTGAGATCATGTTAGTAGGCAACTTCAACTGTTCCATTAGAACTAACACAGGCTAACCAAAAAATTTCACATTTGGTTCATCTGACATGCATACAGAAATAGACATAACACATTTGCATGAAAATAAAGCAGGGAAAAGAAAGCAAAGAGAGCCAGCAAGGGCATATACATACTTGAGAACAACCATATCCTTGAAACTAGCTGTTTTATCGAAAGAGTTAAAGAGCAGCGTGCTCTGTCTGTCCAACCCGACAATAAGAGCCGACAATACTAAAAGCACCATTGACAAAAACCTTAGAACTTCTTCAGCTTTCATAATCCCCTTCATTTTCTCTAACAAGCTTTCTTCTGTGTGTGTGTGTGTGTGTTTTAATGAATTTCTAGACCTGTTTTGTAAGCTGAAGTAGAGTATTCAGTCATTTAAGACCAGGGGTTGGGGTGTTGCTTTCAAAGCATGCTAATCTTCCCTTCTTTTTTCTCCAACAACTCCTTTTTGTTTTTTTTTAAGAAGGGTTACATGGAGAAATAATTAGTACATAAATACACAATTTGGCAAAGATGGTAGTGATTTCTTTCCTTTGGGAGGTCAGGGTGTTAGGATGTCAATCACATACTAAGCAATTCAAATCAACTTGGGAACTTATTAATCACTCTGAAGTCTGAACTACTAAGAACCATAGCCGATTACAAACTTTGGTTCCCCTAACCCAGAGAAAAAATATCAGGAATTCTAAATGACGAGGAAATGAGCGAGGAAACCAACGAGGGGAGTGAGGTGGAGGGGGGGAGAGTCATTCACTTCCTTTGGGATGCGTGCAACAAAAGTCAATGTATACATCTCGAGGGAGGTGAGTGATTTCCTCGCTATGCAGCAAAACTCAAAAAAATATTATTCAATCGAAGCCCATTCCATGTTGTCCATGGTCTTTTTTGCACTATTACTTATTCATGGCAATCTCCAAGTGAAATTTAAAATTCAGTAGATCCATTCTAAGAGGTGACAGCTTAGACACATCGCTTGATAGACCCTGAGCTACTTAATATCGCTTATCATAATGTAAAGGCCTCACACTACCAATTCCCCACTTTGACAACACCAATAAAAGGGTTTCTTTTCTCACTGGTTCGTGCTGCGAAGAGTGAAAATTTATCAATTGTTGTTTTTTACAATAATTCAAACCGAAGGTCGCTGCTAATGTAGCCCTTTAAAGTATAACTACTTCGCTTGATCAAGGGACCAATTGAGAATATAATCAAGGGAAATGAAATAAAGAAAACAATGTGTCATGAAATGAAATGGGTGACTATAAAGTAACTAGACAAGTGTGGACGTTGTACTATAAAAGGAAAGATGTCGGTTTAAATAATAAGGGGAAGGGGGTTGCACTTGCACTATTGAGACATGCATCCACCATAATAAGGAAAGTAAAATTTAATTTATATATAATTTTCACAGACCAGACATGCATGACATGATATGATATGATCTTTGAATTGACAATCACCATCAACATCGCTAACCCAATGTTCTTCTTCAATTTGGTATTGATTGCACTAACCATCTCCTGAATGCAATGACACCAACAGTCACTTGATTTCTTTTGCTTTTATTACACACCATTATCCAAACAAACAGAAACACATCAAGACATAAACCATTAATCAATTAACCCCAAAAGATGAAGAAGAAAGTGTGGATTTGGAGTGCCAACAAAGGCTTCTTAATTATCAATTCACAATTTGTAGCACAGGCTTTGGAGTGCCAACACAGGCTTCTTGATCACCATCACCTTTGTTGCAATCATCTATCAATTCACAACCTTCTTTAGGAGGAGACTCCAATGCCCTCTTCTCTTGCTCCTCCTCCTCCTCTTCAACTTCACCACCAACTTTGTTCCTTTCAACCCTCCCCTTCAAAGCCTTCAACAATTCCATCATTGCCTCAACTCTATCCCTTCTATTCTTTATCAACACTTCACTTATATCAGCTGGTGTCATCTTAGCCTTCTCAATGACCCCCTCCAATTCTCTCATCACACTTCCATCCATCACCACATCATCCTCCAACACTCCCAAATAATTCTTCAACAAAATTTTCAATGCTTCATAAGAACAATAACTCATAAATATATGCATATCCATTCGCCCACATCGCAACAATGCCGGGTCTAGTTTCTCAATGTGGTTCGTCGTAAACACGAATATTCTCTCACTACCACAACATGACCACAATCCATCAGTAAAATTCAGCAAACCTGAAAGAGTAATTGATGAATTCCTCCTTTCCTCCTCACCCATCCCTCCTCCTCCTGCTCCACCACCACCACCATCATTTCATACGGGCTCATCCCAACCCGACCCTGCCCACCCGAACCCGGTTTCTTCCGATTACTCAAATTAAGTGAACAATCAATATCTTCAATCACAATTATAGACTTGGAAGTAGTCTTCATCAACAACTTCCTCAGCTCAGAATTAGTAGTAACTTCAGTCAACTCAAGATCATAGATATCATAACCAAGATAGTTCGCCATTGCGGCAATCATACTGGATTTACCAGTACCCGGTGGCCCATAAAGAAGGTACCCTCTTTTCCATGCCCGACCCGTTTTCTGATAAAAAGATTGTCCATCTGCAAAGTCTTTAAGATCCGCCTTGATTTCTGCTTTCTTCACAGGATCCATGGCCAATGTATCAAAGGTGCTCGGGTGCTTAAAAGGGACCGATTCCCACGGGTGGCCTCGTGAGTCGAGCGATCCACCTCGTGAGTTTGTGTAAAGTAATCGGTCTTCATTTCTTCTTCGAATCTCTGTTGCTCTATTCATGATGAAGTTCAAATAAGACTCCAAGATGAAAGCTTTGTCTTTCTTCTTGATTCGAAGAGTGAACCTTCTCTTCTCGTCAGGGAGAGGTCGCCATGAGAAGGTCTGTGATTGTCTCTGAGTCACCACATGTTCCCACATTGCAGAGACACCATTGAAGGTGTCCATCAAGCAATCATTGTTGGAAAGGCCGAAGGTGAAGTTTGTTGAATTCAAGGCTCTTGTGAGGCTTACTCTACTACCAGTGATGGAGGCAGAGGAACTCAGATAGAGTTGAACTGCGTTGTAGAGCTCGTTCGTGTTGACTCCGTCGATCTCTGTGATGTCGAAATAGCAGTAAGCAGAGAAGCAATGGAAAACACCGTTGAAGAGCTTTACTGTTGCGAAGCGAAGCTGTGGAGGGAAGACAGCGTGAAGAAGGCTTTGACAGAAGGCAATAACACCCATTAAAGAAGCCAGAGATGTCCAGAACTCCTTCATTTTTTTTCGATCAAGTTGATATTTTGCAGAAATGGGGTTTGACGTTTTGGGATTTTGGAAAGATTGGGTGGGAAAAGATTGGATTTTGATATGATGGATTGACGAATTCAGGAATTTGGAGGAATGGGGTTGGTTTTCTTTTGAAATGGAGCCTGAAAGATTCACAAATTTAGAAGCGTGGAAGAAATGAGGTGATCCTCCAAATAGTTGAGAGAGAGAGAGCAGAGGTTTTGATGAGTGGGGTTTGAGAGTTAAGTGATAAAAATAGGAGTTTTGAGAGGTGAGATTAGGTTACTTTCTCTGCCTTTTTGGTGTTTTTTCGCCACAAAAAGGAAGGGAAGAAAAGAGAAGAAAAATAATGGTGGAATGGTTAGTTGGTGAGAAAAGAAAAAGAGATTTTGTGGGGGTGTTTTTGTTTGGGTTGAATAAAAGTAAAAAGGTGGAGTGATGGTGGAGACAAAAGGCCAACAAAAGCAACAAATTGCAGAGAAAATAAGATGGAAATGGAGAGATGAGTAGTTTGTGTTGTGTTTCTTCCTTCACCAAGAGTTTTTAGTGTATAACAGCATTTGATGAGGTCTTTTGACACAACACTTGAAGATTGAACAAGAGATATGTTGGCTATATAAAGCACAAATCAAAAATATCAAGATGAATAATCTTCAAAAGCTTAAAAAAGCAAAAGAAAAAAAAACAGAGAGATCTTGAAATCTTGACAATAATAAAGAGTTGAAAATACCACAAGCTAGAGCTAGTGATAGAAGCTGTAAATTCTCTATTTCAATCTTTGGATTAAGTTAAACAATTCTTATTAAAATAAGTAATTAACTTTCCATTTAAACAAGTAATGTCTTCATTTTCACTTAAAATTTCTTCATCGACAATTCTTTTATGGCTCAAGAAAAAAAAAAAATTTAATCTGACTCAATGGAACGAATTAGATCGAGAGCTTACATCCTCTGTCACAAGCTCTAGCTTGATGATATCATTATAAATTTGACTTGACTTGTGAAAGACCTCTCAAATGTGTTTTGGTACTTTTAATATGATATGTTTTAATTGTTAATTACTCTAGTCATTAATATACTCTAGTCACATGTTCACCATTATTTATTGTGGGAGCGAAAATTCTAGTCGGTCTGGTATTTGCGCTTGATTTGCATGTTTAGTAGGATAGAATGACTATTTTATTCTTATTTTTTTTTAAGTGTTTGTAGTTGTGTTTAAAAGAATAATAAAAAGTGTAAATCTGTCGATCACATGCAAGTCAGATCGACTAAAAGTACTCTTGTGAGTAGGGTTGAACAAAAAATCGATCAAATCGACTAAATCGATCGAACCGATCAAAATCGAGTCGATTGGTTCGGTTTAAATTCGGTTCTGATCGGTTTTGGTTTTAAAAAATTCAAAATCGAAGTGGTCGGTTCGATTTTTGGTTTCTATGTGATTTTAACCGACCAAACCGAACCAACCGAATATATATAATAAATAATATATATTTTATATATAAATAATATAATATGTTGAAATTAGACGGTCGGTTCGGTTTTATTTCGGTTTTGGTTCGATTTTAGTCGGTTCGGTTACGGTTTGCATAAATTAGAATCGGTTCGGTTTCGGATCGGTTTTGTTAATGTTCGGTTCGGATTCGATTTGAAAATTTTAAAACCGACCTAGGTCGGTTCGGTTAACGATTTAGGTGAAAAACCGAACCGATGATTCGGTTTTCAGCCCTACTTGTGGGAGAGATTTTTTGTTTTATTTCAATAGCATTCTCTAGCAAAAGTCTAGCTTCAAAACATACCATAACCAGCTAAAATAAATGCAGCATTCTATATATACCATTACAATTAATTTAACAGATTTCCAAAGCATTCTATACTATTACTCGATACAAAATTATCCGTATAAGTTGAGTAAATACAAATATAAAGTCAAAATAATAAATTTTTTATTTTTATTTTTAAGGCAAACTGAGGTTTTAAAGATTCCAAACCTTATTCATTAAAACAAAATAAAATAAAATAAAATAAAAATCTTATTTATGTTGAATTCTCATTGTTGAAAAATGAAATTTGGAATAGAGAAATATTTGACAGCTTGAAAAATGTGTTAATGCCCAGAAATATTATGTGGATCTTCTTCTCATTTCCCTTGTCTTTTACATTGGCTCCACATGCACATGCACACGCCCCTCCTATAGGTTTGCTGGCTTTTATTGGATTTTTGCTTATTTGCTGTATAGTCTAGGCCATAAAGTATGTTCAAAACTAGTTAATGAGATTGGTTAGGTAACCTTTTGGTTACCCTCCTTCAAAAGTCAGAGTGCCCACTTCTATTCATGAAGGCTGGCATGTGAAGTAGGAATTGCTGATAAAACCTTTAGGTATGTATGATTTGGGAACTTTGGATGGATGGTGGGTGAGGTGGGAGTTGGTTCATAATCTTTCTGAGGTTCCTCTCTGGACTCTGACATAACTCATCATTGTTTCTCTGTAGTCATTTTTTACAAACCCCCATGCAAAAAACAGGCAATCAAGCAAGCAAAGAAAGAAAGAAATTAAGCTAGCTCATTCAACAAGAAGTCTCATCTCTTTTCCACTGTTTATAGAGCTCTGAACTACCCATGAAAACACTTGATTGTATTGGGGAGAGAGAGAGAGAGAGAGATATTGGTGGTAATTTGGCTGCTTGTGATGATGTGAAAACTGAAGCAACCCATTGCTGTACATTTTTTGGTTAGTACACTTGGCAGACATTTTCAACAAATCTTCCAAAACCAACACTGTTTCGTCAACCAAAAAAATCTAGAGAGTCAGACCCGTAGTACCAGGACACCGCTGGTTGTTTTTTTTTTTTTTTTTTTTTTTTTTTTTTTTTGAGTAATTCTAGGTGTCGAGAAAACCAGCGAGGAAATGAGCGAAGGGAGGGAGGTGGTGGAGTGGTGACCGTTCACCTCCCTCAAAGTGCTCACACAAAAAATTGTGATACGTATTTCGAAAAAAGTGAACGGTAATCACTCCATCACTTCCCTCCCCTTGCTCATTTCCTCGGTTTCCTCCACTCCTAGAATTTTTTTTATTTTTTTTTTTGTGCGTGTGACTGTTTTTGAACAAGAAAACCTAATCAAATGCAATTGTCGAGTGCTTGACTTGGTTTTTTTTTGGTTAATGAGGGTTGTATTTTGGCTATCTTTCTTGTAAAATGATACAAATGAATGGGATGAAGCTTGAATATTGACTCATTGTCTTGATATTAAATGGCAGGCCATGGAGTAATTAATGGAGCAGGTCAAATTAATCGGTTTGGTATGGTTGTATAAATTTTGTATGAGGGATGACTTTGTATTTTTCTTGCCATTCATGCTTTTTTTGTTTTTTTTCTGACCAGATAATCAACAGGACATGTGGGGGCTTCAGATTTAATTTCACCAAGATTGGTCAAAAGAATATTGTCTTTAACAAATTTGGATATTTAATTCTAGTCGACATGTTTGCTAGTTTTTTTGTGTTTTTTTTACTTTTTATTTTATTTTGTAAAACACAATCACAAACGCTATCTATACAATAAGTACAAATGTAAAAAAGTTATTTGGATTAATATTGATCTCAATCCATCCATAACTAAATTAACAATTCACCGGTCAATGTGGCAACTAGTTAATTTTGGTTTTCCATTTATACTTTATCAAAATGAATTGTTTATTAAACACCATCGGCTCACAACCTTCAAAAGTTCTTGCCATGATGTAGTGAATGATAAAGAGATAATTAAATGGTGTGAATTTGATGTTATTCTATGCTCTTGATTTTTAATCATAAAATTCGTGTATCCTCAAAACCCGAACTCACTTTCCATTAAAAAAGTTAATAAATCGTGAAAGCTCTCATTTGAATATTAGGTGCATGAGTTCCACACAAAAGTCAAATTTTAATACAAGATGCAATGATCCATGCACTTGAAAATTTTACTCAGTGAATTGTTTAATGATGAAATTGAGCATTGAATATGGAGTTGCCTTATAAGGATAATAAGTGAACTGTTTTTACTGAAAAAAGTTTAATAAAAACGAAAAGGGCTTTTCTTATTGTCAAGGAAATGCATAAGGGAGAGGAGCGTAACCATCCATTCTCTCGAGATGAGCGTTGTAACCACCTATCTTCGCTCTCTTTCCCTCACGCGTTTCCTCCACCATTAGAAAAGCTGAAAAGAAAAAGTTGAGCACCTCTGGAAAGCAAGGGACATCTCGAGGAGGGTGAGCGGTGGTAGCGTTCGAGCTTTCTAAAATTTCATAAAAAAAGAGTACGAGAGGAAGTGTTTGATGAGTCCTTCTAGAGAGCGATGGATGGGTATAGTGAATACGTGCATCTCAAGGCAATTTCACTTATTTATCTCGCTCCCTAGAATTTCTGGTGTTTGATTGATTACATGCATGCACGTGACCCAAGTGTTTATTTTCATAAACTTTTTCCATTTCTTCAATAAAGTGATAATTGATAAACAGAGCAAGAATCGAATCGAATCGACTTGGAAGTAGCAGCAGAGCAAACAGATGAAGTTTCCTACTTTTTGTGATTTTCAAGTGGATGGTTTCAGTCTTTGCTTGTATGATGGTCACCCAAGTCTCTCACTCTGCTGTTCCATCACAAACGCATCAGAAAATTTGGAGATTCTCTCTTTAACATTCTGAAACACGACACCGTTAACAAAAAAACTAAAGAGCAATTAGTAAATATCCATTTGTTAATCAACACTTTTACAAATTAATAGTGAACCCGAGGGATGGTAAATGCAATTACCACCGATTCCTGATTAGTAGAGGTGGAGAGATAATTACGACCGAGCTGTTAGAACACTATATGGAGCAGTATTGGCTAGGGTTGGTTCGGTTTTTCACTTAAACTGTTAATCGAATCGACATAGATCGGTTTTAAAAATTTTTAAATCGAAATTATATCGATCATTAACAAAATCGATCCAAAATCGAATCGATTCTAATTTATACAAATCGTAACCGAATCGAACCAACTAAAATCGAAATAAAACTAAACTGACCGACTATTTTAAAATATTATATTATTTATATATAAAATATATTATTTATTATATATTTTTGTCGGTTAAAATCACATAGAAACCAAAAACCAAACCGATCACTTCGGTTTTGAATTTTTTAATATCAAAATCGATTCGAACTGAATTTAAATCATACCAATCGTTTTAATCGATTTGATCGATTTTTTGTTCATCCCTACCATTGGCCCATTTCTTCTTATCCTACCCTGACAATCAAATGGAACCCTGACTTTTGTATGCTAGATCCTGGTATCATCATATTAGAATCATAATCCAATATCGAAATGCATAACACGAGCATTAAGATTTACTTTCGTCATCAGAAACGGATCCAATAGTGATGAGATAGTAGAGCTAAAACCTTATTGACATATAGAGGAAAATCAATTGCATGACATACATTCCTACAACTAAGCAACTAAAATGACAAGTGGGCAACAAGTAGCATGAGTTGAACACAGCAACTCTTGCACTTTGTAATGCTCAATCAGAATACAGCATCTAGGGTCATCTTAGATCAGAAATCAACTTAATTAGAAGATGTTCCTATTAAAAAGAGAGAATCTATCACTGAAATTAGGATTAGATGGTTCATTGTGCTTTTAAACATGCTACCCTTTCTAGTATTTCATCATACAGAAAGACTGGTCACTACATCAAATTGATATTTTTATAATAATTTTAAAAATAATAATATTTTTAGCTATAATAATTCACAAAACATTTTTACACATCATCACAAATAGTATGGGCTTACAAGTGATGATATTCACGGTGATCTAATTTATTGTATCACTTTTTTTTGTAGCTATTTTTCATTTTGTTGACTAAATATAGCTTTGACTTAAAATTATTTGATGGATTGTAATAGCTCAAAAGTGTTATTGTTTTTTAAATTGTTACAAATATGTCAATTTGATGTAGTGGGTGTTACGAACAATCATCCAGCATCAGAAATTAATTCGTGAAAAATATAATTAATGAATACATAAATTGTTTTCTCTCGTAACATTTATATTATGCTGGCCCTTTGATTATTCTTTTGCTAGTGGTAATTTTTTTACTTCACATTCAGTAATCAAGATCAAGAAATTGACAGTAAGAAATGTGAAAATGGGATGGTGGAGGTATCTGAAATAGGTGTTAGCACTTAATACTATGCCCACATGCTAGATATCGCGCTGAAGCTAGTTTAAGAAAAACTCAGCTTGATACCATGCTCTGATTTACTTTCATCTTGCATTGCCATTTCTTCTACTAGTGTTTTTCTTTTGGGCTTAGTAAATTTGTTTGTTTGGATCTTAATAATTTTAGAAGTCTAAGTTATTTTAAGATAAGAATGAGGAAATTGTTTAGTTTTAGAGATTGTTTTTAATTGGGACAGAATTCTGTGTCTCTAAATAGGGATGACTGTAACTGGTTTTTGGTAAAAACTTGAATAACTTCTTTGCAAATATTCCAACGCTTTCGGAAAATATTGAAAATTTTTGCAATGATTGTGCTGGACGAGACTCGAATTCACAACAAGACTAATGCTCTAATACCACGTTAAATTGTCAACTCTCTAAAAGCTTGAACTTGTAGAGAAGACAAATCCAATCATATATCAAACGAAATGAAAACGGAGTCGTGAGATTATAACTATATCAGTGAGTACCAATTGTACAACTATACCGTAAATTCACACTATACTACCGTAAATAAGTACATGAGCAATTTTAGACCCATAAATAATTGAAATGAGTTTAATATTCCAACAGAAATTGACTGAGGGAAGTCTAGGACACTGATATCAAGCCACACCTGCTAGGCCTCATTTTGATCTGGAAGCCTGTGTGCTTTGTGTGGTTAACTCCATATAGCCTTGGTTAACATAAGATCATGGTTTCCTGTTGGGCATAAAATTGAACTGGTCCATACAAGTTATAAGTTAGCCTTGGTAAGTTGGAGAAATCCAAAAGATTAAGACGTCATGACGTTGTATAGGGCAGTGCAAGGGCCATCTGCATGGTCAGGCTTGTCTTTAGCCTTAAGCAGTATACATCACCACATCTCGACCTGAGACTATATGCTAGCAACACTGCCATGCCAAATATTTTGCACAGCACTGAATCCAAATTTAAGAGGTTTTTCTGAATTATCATCTAACATCTCTACTTTTTTAATGGCAATAAAAAAATTTAATTAAAATTTGTATTTTATGGATCATGCATCTAGGATTACTCACTTATCTATTATTGTGTGGCATGAATTTTCCCTGTATATTATTCTGTTATTTGTATTTAGCTCGCTCGCACCAGCTAACTTTGTAATTTGTTGACCCCCAAATGATGTGTTTTTATTGGAGTGCAGGCATTGTTGGCGTTTCTGCTAATCATGGCGCTTAGGTCTAGTTTTCAACTGTAGGCTTGTGTTTGTGCTGTTTGGTCGTGTCCACCTTGTACGGGTATGTTTTGTTTCCTTTGTATTATCTTGTTAAATACTAAATATTTGTATATATTGTTTTTGTTGTTATGACTCTGGTGGAGCGAATCGTATACTCTTATTTTGTTCAACTTTATCGTAGTTGTTATTTATGTTTGATTATCGTTTTCAAGAATGTGTTGTATTATGATGTTATGGCCGGTTACAATCCGCCTGTATTACAGATTATTTCACGCATCGGTACGCTACGGTTCCCGTGGCGGGTCAGGACGTGACACGCTCTGATGGGTAATTCGACATTCTTGCAAGTGATCAACATTCTTTCATTGAGACTATTATTCTCTTTATGTTCGTTTATTCTTATGAGCATGTGAGAAGTTTGAATTTTCGCATTTTCTATTTTTCTCATATGCAATAGAGAAAATATTTTGCCCAAACTCAAAGTGATCATTTCAGAGAGATTAACTGGTAAGTTTTGAAGTTAAAACAGCTTTCCAAAGGTGGATTAGGATGTACATTACTTCGACACGAAAAAGTTGCATTTATTGATTATTCAAACACACACACCTTGTTCCAAAGTTGCTCACTTATAATGTACATTTTAGTAAGAAGTTACATATATCTCTTGTCTTCTGTATGGTTGAATAATAATGACATTATTTGAGAAAAATATGACACACATTAAATTTGTTTCATATAAAAAAAACAAAATGTTTGTGGGTGTCATCCTGGATAACTCTCAAGAGGCTAAAACTTATTCTTTAGTGTCATATTAGAGGTTCAAGGCGTTGTTGCATATTGTAAATGCAATCGAGTCATACCAGCAAAAGTGACATTGATTTTTTTGAGAAGTTTAGGACAAATAAAAATATTTTGTTTTGTGTTCTTATATTTATTTTCGTTGTTTTTTGCTAGAGGACTAGCAAAATGTTGTTTTGGGGGGGGGGGGGGGGGGGTGATAAGCATTCAAAACATCACTTTTTACACTCCTAAATATACAATTGTTAAGTCCAATTATCAAACAAATATATCTCGTTACGTGTATTTTGTAGAAATTCAAGCGCAAATCTCAAATCATGCATAAAGTGACACAATAATGTTAAATTCAATAACTAGAAGGCTCGATGTGAGTTCAAATATATTCATAAGGATTAAAGAATTTTAATCCCAAAATCGATAAAGTTAAGCCACATAGCAACAACAAGTATGGATCTTGAGAAAATCAATATGAAAATTTGGACATACACATGCCAAACTTTATTATAAAAAAATTTATATAAGATATGTTTCCTTATTCAACTCCGTTCATTATTTCACTAAACCATTATTTGTTTCATTCAGTTATGTTTTATTGTTTAACTCAAACCATGTTTCCTTGTTTCACTCAACCATGTTTCCTTATTTCACTCATACAATTTTTACCTATACATGGAGTTCATTAATGATAGTTTTTTTAGTTATACTTCTTGGCTTTATATTTTTACTTGGCTTAGAAGTGCATGTACTATAGTTTAATCTCATTGAAGAATAAATTTTATTTCTGTTTTTCTTTTTCAATTTTATTTCTCTTTATTATTTAAATTAAAAATCAAATTTGTCTTCTAATCCACGTGAAGTAGTCGGTAAACCCTAACAATAGATATTTTTTTGATTAATATCGAAAATCATTAAACGATATTAATATCGATTTTTAGCATTAATCACCAGCATTGGAATATAAAGATTTGCAAAGAAGAATTGTATCTTTGGTTTTGTCATCATGTTCAGCTGGCCTTGAAATGTTTCATTACCTGGCACCGTAAACAAATGAGCCAGCAAAACCTAGCCAGAATAGCTCTGAAAACAGGCTGTGTGTTGTGTTTGAGGCCCTGTTTCATGGCCTTTCCACTGTAACACATAGTTTATTACTTGACTCGTAATGATCCTCATCCTTGCTCAATTATTGACTTTAAAAAAAAAAGAAAAAAAAGAAAAAGAAAACAAGATTGGGTTCTTGATTTATTTATTTATTAATTAATTCAGCCTGAAAGTTATATGATTGATTCTATGGGACTAACCAAATTAGATTTTAAGACTATAATGTTGTTGCCACTTAATATTCTTATCGCCTCTATTTCACAAGGAGATTTACTTTCGCTCTAGTCCATCGCATCCACTTCGTACGAAGATTTGCTTTCGTTTCGTTTTAATTTAGTTCATCTAAACAGCTACATTCAATACCCGAGTGAGAGTGAACATCCGACTAACCGAGCTATAATTAGTGGACATTATCAACGAGTTAAAGCACTATGAGATACTTGTGATTATGTGATCAGTCAGTGGTTGAGCATTATTATTCCCACCAGACGATGCTGATAGAAACATAAAGAATAAAGAAAATATAGTTTGTTGGTTGATGTTGATAGCAGGTTTGATTCTTAAACAAATTGATTACCTGCCTTCCTAATCTCTTGTCCTCTTGATTATTTTACCAACACCACCTCAACCACAAATAGAGGAAGGAAAGTTGAGTGATGTTCTAGATAGATTACCAGAACATTACATAAGAAAGCATGTTCACTGATTTTCAAGTTTGTGGTCAACAATCTCCCACAAACAAAAAAAAAAAAAAAAAAAAAACCATTCTTTTTTTGTATTGTGAATCGAGATAAGGTATTAAATTCCATGTGTTTAGCTTATTCTTTTCTCGTTTATTTGCATGTACAAATTTAACCAAATTTGTCTTCCTCGACTCTTTCTTGTCACAATTCAAATGCCATACTCGTACTAATATAGGCTTTTATGGCATTCTATCGTTTTATTTGAAAAAGATTGTTAAGTTCTTGTTCGTTAGAGGATTTCTCCATTTAATGTCACCAACCAAATTGTTATTCCTCGTTTATAGTAATAATTGCTCAAATATTCACTTATTACACAGTATTTTAAAAATCGGTTTAGGCGGCCGTCTAGGTGCTAGAAGGTGGAAAATTGCTCAGATTAATGGCTGGACGATCTGTCTGGGCAGGATCTAGGTGGACTCTAGGCGTTTTGGGAGATTTTTTATTTTTATTTTTTAATATGGCTGACTGTGTTCTTATTTTAATTTTTTTCCTATTTTTAGAAATAAACTATTTAATTATTTTTTATTCAATATATGTCTAAATGTAGCAAATGATGATTACTTAATGGAATTCTCAAAGGATCTGCCGATACCAATTTTACTAATGTATATTTTATCAAACATAACTGAGGTTATTCATGCAATTTGAAGAAAAATAAAATAGTACACAAATTCAAATTTATACAAAGTACCCATCATGACCAACTTTAGACATTTGAATTTTAATAAATTTTATTCACGATTGGTAATTTTTCATGTTTTTAAAATTTGCACATGTATATTGGCATTAAATTGGATGTAATTGATAATGTATTATGCTTAATTTTTGTAAATTATTAAAGTAATAATACAAAACCTAAGATCGCCTAGATGCTGTCTAGGCCCCTGAGCACTAGACACCTGCTCGCCACCCGCTCAGCACCTAACGATTTTTAGAACACTGTTATTACATCATATCAACAACATAGAATTGTTTCAAAATCTAAAACAAAAAACTTAATTAGTTCTAAGTCAACAGTCTTCAAGTTGGTGATTAATCTTGCAAAATGATCGATATGCTATAAAAGTAATTATTTGGTACGTATGTCATCATAACTCATACTCAAGTCTCATTTTTGTTGGATAATTCATGGTTTTGAGTTAGCATCTCCTCAAAATGCATGTGTGTATCTTATAAACCTCTCCCTGTGCCTTCGAATTTTTAATCAAGCCCCTTTTTCTCTTCTTTGCGCTTTTCTTTCTCTTCTCCGTCTCTCCTCCCGGTCACCCGTATTCTCTTGGCTTGTCCTCACCACCAAGCGCTATACTAAAAATACTAATTTTTTATTTAATATGCATCCGAAATTCTAGCGGACCTGGGTCAACCAGCGAGGTTGTTGTCTGGGTGGGGCAAAAAGACAATTTTGCCCCCCTTTTTAACTACATTTTTAGAGAAAGTGTTTAAAGAGGGAGGCAAAATTGTCTTTTTACCCCACCCAAACAGCAAAAAGGCTGGAAGACCAGCTTAATTACTCAATATGCATTATATAATAGATATAAGCAACATGCATTCGAGACTAAACTTCTATAATATAACATTATATCAACTTCTATAATATAACATTATATCCACAACATTCGGCGGTCTGTGTAGGATCTTTTAACTTTCGAACTCCATCATCATTATCTCCCATAAACAATAGCAAAAATACACTTATCTTCGACACATCAACCTACTTAATTAAGCAATTCTTAATATGATAACCAAACATTATTAATAGAGAAAATAATTTTAAAATTATTTCTTGTGCCCAGATAGATAGATACTAGTTGATAAGGTAACCATCCACTTTCCTCCAGATAAGCAAAATGCTTCGAGATGCGCGACATCTTACCCTCATCAGTGAGTGATGGATAGGCAGTCAACCTTTCCCTTTCACTTTACTTCGGGTGAGGTGAGTTGGGTTTCTTGTCTTGTCTTCTCTCTCTTCTTCTCAGTACAACCGACGACGCCAGTTTCTCGTTAACCCTAAACAAAACCCCCTTTCTCTCTCTCTCTTTACAAACTTCACAAGTTGAGAAGGAGAGAAAGAAAGAGAGAAGAGAGGGAAGAAGGAACAACACCCTTTCTTCCTTCCTTCCTTCTACGTCTCTCTTCCAACTCTCAACGACAACAACATCAACATCAACTCATCTATTTTGATTCAGGATGTTGGTTGCTAACAGCTTTGATCTCTGGCAAAAAGATGCCTTCTTTTCTGCAGCAGAGGAGGTTCAGGAATCCGCTGACATGTATGTTCTCTTCATATCTCTTCCCCCTTTGTTTTTTGTGGAGTTTATGATATGGGTTTTCTGAATTATTGGCTAATTTGTTGTATTTGGTCTTGATTTCATTTAGTTTCTGGGTGATGGGTAATTGGAGTACTACTAGTTTGTGACTTGTTTGAATGTTCGTTTCATTTTGGGGTTCGCTTAAATTAGAGACTTTTTTCATTCAGTATGTTGTATTGCTAATTCATTGATTGTTTGCTTGTAGTTTGAGTGGTTGTATCAGTTTGGTTTCCCTAGAGTGACCAGACTTTTATGTGGAGTTTAAAATGTTTTAATTCTTTTGGTATGAATATTGTGTTTTGGATTTGAGGTTTTGATGATATGTCTTCCAATTTCTTCTATAGAATGGGGTCGGTGTATAGGATGTGGTTAAAGGGGAGAAAAGAAGGTTTGAACTTAGAAGATTCAAATGAATTGCGGAGGGAGCTCCAGATTGCTCTAGGAACTGCAAAATGGCAGGTACTATTCGGGACTTTTGACTATGAACTAAAGGACCCTATTCTGTTTTTAAATATGTCCCATTATATGAATAGTATTGATGCGAGACTGATGTAATGTTATTGTTGAATTAGTTGGAAGAATTCGAAAGAGCTGTTCGACAGAGCCATGGGTATCGTCCTGGGGAAAATGCAACAACCAGGCATAAGCAATTTGTTGAAGCAATAGAAGACCAAATATCCCGTGTGGAAGCTGATTTAAGGGAGGCTTTAGCTGAGCAAGGGAATCAACAACTTCGATGGGTAAATTTAGATGATGATGAGTGCGATGATCTGGCAGCTTTTCTTTCAGGAACTACAGACTCCTCACAAAGTTCAAACGACGAATCTGTTGAGCTTGGATCATCCAAAAGTAATTCTCCTCTAAGAAATCAAATGAGGAGAAAAGATGTTAACCTTGAAAGTGTGGCTTTTTGTGAAAGTGACATGCCTGAATATGCAAAGAGTTGTAAAGAGGTTGTAACAATTAATAAAGATTCGAAGTATGTCATGGAGTTAGAATCAAAGGAAATTCCTGGAACTCCCGATGAAATGAAGTGTAAACCAGAGAGATCAACTGATCCAAAGAGAACATGGAGTTCTCCAAACTTTGGTGCTTGGAAGATTGTAATTGCTGATGAGGATCAAGAGAGGAAGACATTAGAAGCAATTGCTGAGTCCAGTATCAAAGGAAAAGGGTGCAGAAGCAGCTTCTGGAAGCAAAAGGATGACGAGCATCTCCAAACTAAAGAGGAAAATCAAATTACCTTTTGAGGAAATTTACTGGAATTGAGAGGAGACAATAGATTTACTCAGGTACAACCCAGTTATTATAACTGTTTTCTACTTATCATTGAATGGTTGAATTTTATAGTTTAGGCATCTTATATTGCAAGATTTTAGGTTGAAATGAGTTTGGCATCGTTTATGTGTTTTGATGAAATAATTATAAATGAGCTAAACATGGGCAGCAGTTACTGTTCTTAAGATTCTATGTTTATCATATGTTGCAGCTTGTTGGAAGGTGCGGAGGTCTTCATAGACAATTGCAAGGCCAACAGTACGTGCAATTGAGTCGTTCTCTCAGATCTATGCTTCTGCTCATGCTGACTATTTTTTAATGGGTAAGTTGGTTCACTTTGCTGCTGAACTTGTGAAGTACAATTGAAGAAGCTAAGCCTACTTTCCAATGAGATGTTAATGTAAACTATTTCTAGTTTAACTAGCTCTTACTTCTTTTCATTTGTTCCCTTATTTTTATTTGACTTGGTTAGTATCTCCATACAAGATATAAGGCTCGTCGAGGTATCGGAGTCTAACCCATTTTTAACCAAGACAAGGAACTTTGAGTTATCTTCTTGAGCATAGAGATCTATTAGCGTTAAAGACACAAGCGATTGGTAAGTATGAGGCTGAATCTTCGTGCTATAACGCAATCTGCTTACTACACCTGGAACCTTGCCCATTCCTGGAAGTTGATGGTTTCTCAGTGGGTGAGTGTTTGAACATGGACCCATATCCACAGAAAAGAGGTATTTCTGGTTGCTTTATCAATGTGGAAAATTTGTAGTTTCAGCCTTCTGTCATTGAAAGATTATGAACTTTTGTTTATGTGCTCCAGCCTCCAGTAACGGATTAAGGTTCTTGCTTTTAGATGAAGTTGAGAAGGTATATGGCAAAGACATGCAATATCTTCAAACATGAGGAATTTTGAAGAGGATTTCTTGGTGCCAGGTCGAAGGATGAGCTTTACAAGTGGGAGTGAGAAGGTGGGCAGGCCGAGTTGAAAGGGCCTGGGTCATATCTATTTCAATATAAAAGAGTTGTATAGATATGCAAAGAAGATGAGTTTTATTTTTTACTTTGGAGAGGTAAGGGGGCCACAGCCTCGATGTGTATTGTAGGAAGCCTGTGGAAGATGGAAGAAGGTAAGCATGGAGGAGGCAAACTGGTTTGGTAAGAGTGTGGACTTAATATCGTATCTCTTCAGGTGGTGAAGAAGATTAGGAGGGTGAGGGGTTGGGTTTATTCCAGATTCCAGGGATGTGATGATTATCTTTGGTCAGGCTCTGGTTCTCCTTGAGCTCTGCAAATCTCTGGGGTATTCTCTTTAGGTTTTCTCTTTTTAGGAGATTGTTTTCTCTTTCTGGTTGTTTGAATGCTTGAATCTCTTTATCAAACTGTTAAATCAGGAAAGGGAATTTGACTATTAGATGCTTTTAGGCGTCGGACAAGGATACTCATGGTTTATTGAAGTATTGTACTTAAAAGGTGACATGTCGTTAGTAGAATGTGTTATTCAGATTGTGTTAATAGTTAAATTTATAAAAACTTAGCTTCTGCTTCAAAGAATTATATAGGAACCTGATCTACCTTCGTGGTAGTTCATGAGGTCGGTGTCAACTACACAATTATCATTGGTGCAAGTACAGGGGCTTGGCTTCTACATTCTGTAGTTCTGTTCTTGATTCACATCTCTGTGTGAATTTTATAACATCCAAACCTATGTTGTCAGGGGCTCCGCCAAAGCTCTAGTTTTTCTTTAAAGTGCCTCGCCCTAGTCTTAAGAGCGCTTCAAGGCCACACACTAGTGAAGGTTGAGGTTACTACACTAAAATCTCTATGCTTTTAAAAAAGAAAGGCTCCGCTTCATCAACGTGTTGTCTTGCCAAGGCTCTATTGGTGCCTCATGCCTTGCCTCGCCCGTGACAACATAGATCCGAACTTAATACTTTGTTTAGGATGTATCTAATTTGTGGGATATACACGTTCACAAGATAAATTAATTTGTAATGGTGTATTTTTCTAAACGTATTTCAGGCTGAAGCTATCAAATTTACTAAATGTTTTCTTGCTTGTGTGCAGTGCCTTTCGTATTCTATGCAACTTGACGGAGATGTATTCTTACATTGGCAGCCAGAGGTATTTCTTTTACCTTGTCAAACTTAATATGGTTATTATGCCTTTGCTTTGTTTGTTATCCTTTTATAATTAATCATGGATAGGCTCGCGAGGATAAGTTTCACCCAAACCATTGTTGCTGCTGCTGAATCATATCCAATTTAATTACTGGATCAATATTCAATACCACTGAATCACTGGTATCTTTTAGCTTTATAGTCCAAGCACATCAACCCAGTTCGTATTATATTAGGCATACTGCTTGTGCTTGAAACAATGAAAAGGAAAGAAAGTCTAATTTAGGGTTCATATACAGTTTGCACGTTGCACAAAACAATGAAGATTCAAATTATTTTTATGTAGTCGTTGGTGGCTGCAAAAGGAGGTATGATTGCCAACCTCTCACCATCTCTCTCTCTCTCTCAAAAAAAAAAGGAAAAATTATTCAAGTCTGATCTAGTTACTAAAATAGTATGGTAGCATTCCCCCACATCTCCACATTGACTTGATGACAGGTCGCTCCTGTACTCGTCTTCAAGTATTCACTGGCTCAGTATGGCAAATGCCTCTAGGTTTTCTGAGGCGATAATTTAATGTTGACAGCAAGCCAATATTGAAGCTCAAAGTCAAGAAGCTGAAAACTAATTACTTAACTATTCTGCATGTTCTAAGATACAGAAAGGAACATTGAAAATTTTGAAATGTAAATACCATACAACACTTAATCTCGAAGTAGCAGCTTTCTGGTACTATTAACTTAAATCCCTTATCCTTGATTGATATGTTTCTTTGTAGATGGCTGAATTGCAAGGGAAGTCAGGGATGATTGGCTGGGGTTGTAAAGTAATACTCTTCACAGGTTTCATGTAGCTTAAACAACAGAGATTCATCCCCCCAAAATCAAGGATCCCTGGGAAGGGGATTCATCCAAAAGAGTTTGGAGCAAGTACATACCCATTTCTTGAGTGTGATCCATATAGAGTTGTATTCAAGGACGTTGTAAGACATGTTCAAATTCAATGCAATAGTGGTTTATGACTTTTCTTTTCTTTCCTTATTCTTTTTCTTATCGTTTTAGTTAGGTGCATGAAATTGTAAACAGAGCTAGTAGTCCCCATGATTGGCAGCAAGTATATGAACCATAACTGCATTTCGTAGTTGACCTCCACAGATACAAACTTCTGGAGTTTCAAAAGTTTCTTAAGTTCTGAGTACATGTTTTACTGGCAGTGCTGGGATGAGGAGCCTTCTCTGATGGAGTGGCAGTTAGTGCATCTCAGTTTGCTTGATGGCATAAATTCCAGTAGGCACAACCTCATCATTGAATGAGGGTGCCTTCCAGTGAGGGGTCATTCATGAAGACTTCCACGTAAAGTCCCAAAATCTGGCTCATGATGGTTTGCGGAGAGTGTGGCTACGTGGTTACTTATCTCCTACTGGTATAAACCTTCTGCAGGCATCACTGAAGGATTAGATCCCTGGGATTGGTGAGATTGAGACTTGTTGGACGGAGCTGGAGTTGTTAGACCCTGCAATCAATAATGTGCACAAGTTGTATAGGGAAATAGCTTTGATATTGATGGTTGTGATGCGTCCAAAACCATGAAGTCATAGTTACAAAACATGTTAAAATAGAACACGGCTGATGCTGAGACTCAAAATGCTCATGTCCACTTAAGAACACTTTGAAATGCAAATTTAAGATTGTTGTGATGATCAACCTTAGTATTCGCACTGTCATGTTTCTTACATAATATGAAAATTCAGAATTTTACGAAGAAAGTAGTGTGGAAGGAAGGAATGTCATCTTCGTGAGCTTCACTAACATTCTTCCTTCTTCCTTTCCTATCACTTGTATCCTCTCATCTTTTATTCTCGTACCTTTCATTTCATACATTTCGATAAAATTAAACTTTACAAACAAACTACATTGGCAAACTACACATTCTCCCCATCGCTTTGATGTACAGTATATGGTTGCCCTTAACGTTTGCTCGGGGTGCTAATAACATGAGGTGGCAGAACAAACATACTTAAATTTCTAATAGCCCCAAGTTTTCTTGGTATCCCCAAAGTCCTCCCTCTCTCTCTTTTCGTGTTGGTGAAGTCCAAAAATATTCCATATTGCTCCTCTTCCAACAAAGACTCTGTAACTCGAGCAGAAAAAAAAAAAAAAAAAGAGAGAGAAAGCGAAGAAGAAGAAGAAAGCAAAGGCGAGACGATAACGATGACGATGGAACCGAAACTAAGAGAGGTGGTGCAGTTGTTTGAGAGGTTCAAAGCTGCTCTATTACGGAACGATCTTCAAGCATCCTCAAATCACCTCTCCCAGCTCAAGGTCGATCTTCAAAAACCCTAAAAATCCCACCTTTTTTCATCTACTAGCCTTTTATTTTCCTTCCTTCCTTCCTTCAGATCTGCATTGTTTGTATACGTTTCTGAGTTCTGTGCTACTCTTAGATTACGCAGCAAAACCCTATCAAAGACATAATTTGATTAATTAAAGTAGATTGCTTGTGATTAAAAAAGGGGTTATTTTTTAGTGGGGTAAAGGAAAATTGAAGCTGTTAATCTGTTCGACTAGGAATTGCTTGCTTCATTGTGAACCCCAAACTAGGGCTAAGCGTGGGAAATTATTAGATTATCTCAAATTGCGGTCATGATTGATAAGTAATCCACAGCCCCATTAAGGGAATCAATTATGATCTGTACAAAGTTAAGTAAGTAAATTGGAGTTCAGGATATTTAGCTCAACTATGGGTTGTGGATACATCTCATCGCATCAAATTGGTGCATTGCCGAATCAAATTAAACAACCAGTAGACTTAACTGAGGGTATGCAGGTAGGAGCAAAAGGGAAGTAAATTTTTAGTGTATACTTGCATGGTGTGGATTGTGTGATTGTGGATATCAAAAGTTCTCTATTTATGGTGCATGGATGATTGCATAGTATATTGGAGGAACCTTTGTTCAATTTATTTTTCCAACAAATTAATTTGACCAACTAAAAACCAAATATTGGCTTCCAATTTGAGATAAACCTCTTCTAGTTAGGATTTAGGAATAGAACTGCAATATGGTGTGCACTAAACAAGTGGCGTCCTTTGGAAAGATCTGTGCACTTAAAGATTACTTGCCTTACTTCATTAATGTCTTATGACTCTTATTATAGTTGTTTATATATATTGTATATTTTTTAGTTTGTTAGATTAATGTTTTATTGTTATGGTGATAAAATGATGTCTTGAAATTCACTAAGTTTTTCTATTTCTCCTATCTTTCTTCATGTTGTATTTGCATTTTCCATATGAAATCTAATTTTATTGTGTTGATAGCCCAAAATTTTTGTCTTGAAATCATTTTCCATGTAAAATCTAATTTTTTGTGTTGATTGGCCACATAAGTAGGAAAATAGTTTTCTAGATCCACTTGACTTTCCTTCATTTTTTTGACTTTTTTTTTTCCAATCTTTTCCCCTAAAAACACTATTTTCCGAGTGAGCATAGAAAATTTGCTAAAAAAAAATCAAATACAACAAAATCTAATTCAAGACCAAGTTTGTGATGATTAAACTACCAATGTACTCATGACAAAAAGTTTGGACTCATTTTCCTTAGAAAAAGATTTTTTTGGGCTATCAAACACACCCTAAGTTTTGCGCTGCTTTCGGTCGTCGCTAACATACCTGTTCCAGTTTCCTATATCACAATTTTTTTACCAATCCATTGTTGTCTTTTCAGGTCATGTTGACAGGGTTTAGAAGCCTTCCACCGTTGCTGGAGAACACCCCCAGCGCCACTGATGAACTGACAATAGCAAGTAAATTTCTTGACTCAAATGCATAATGTGAGGTTTACGCCTCAACTTTTTTGTTAAAGTATACGAGCGATAAAATGTCAAAAATGACAAAATAACGAAAAATTCAGAAAAAAAGATGAGAACAACAAAAATCTATCAACTAGTCACTGAAATAAACATGGTACAAGCATTAAAAACAGGGAATTTTGAGTTTAGCACGGTCTGGTCTAGCTTTTATCAAATGTTAGCGACAAAAATATTTTCATGCATTTACTAATGCGGAATGGCTAAAGCAAAACCAAAACACAACAATAGACATCATTTAATATTCTCTAATTTTTCCTAAAAGCTTCAACAGAAAGTCAACTAGTTGCTGCTAGCTATAACTAACAAGTCATTGCAAAAAAAGAACACGCACAACATAATCACTAGTATTCTTTGTCTTTGGTTTTCTCGGAGCTGCTCGCACTCTTGGATCTGTTCCCCTTTACCTCTTATTAATCATAGTGTTTTATTCATAAAAAAAAGTGTGAGGAAGGGGATCGAAAACAGAGATTTTGTTTTGAAAAAGTTTTGCTTTTCAATCACACGCAGAAATTTAGGGACAACCTTAAGCTTCAGCATGAATGCGTCAATTAAGTGAGGCGTAAGCCTCACCAAGACTTACCTACTCTGGCATCTTCATCCATTCCTAGCCCCAGGCTCTGTGGCTTAAGCCTCAGTCCAGTCATGGATCACTTCGTACTGAGGCAAGTCTCAAGATTAACCTCATTGCGGTCTTTTAAACCATGGGTATCTGTGAGTTGCTAGGTGCTTAAAAGCTAGACCCTTTAAATTGTTTTCAGAACTCGTTTATAATTTGTGTTTTGATTCTTTATGTTTTGGTTTTGATTGAACCTACCATGAGACCGGCACTCATTTCATCTCCCACCTCTAAGAGAAACCTTGTTTCCCCATCTCTTGCATGTAAATAATTGTGTATTTAGTGAATGTCTATATATATATATTCCTTATAAAGAATTTGATTTTCTAATAACACCACCAGAAGCTGATGTCATAAGTAGGCTTGTAAATGGATTAGATTTGGACCCTGGAGTTGCAAAATGGAGGTGACATTTGGATCCAAAATCCAATCGTTTTAAGCCTAACTTAAGCATTTTTTTACACAAATCCGATCAATTTACTAACCTAGCCAGAAGCACCATATGAGACGGTACTTTTGCGTCCAGCCTAAAAAAATAAAATAAAGAAGCTGATGGCGTACTCAGCTGGAAAAATGTTTCAGATGCCTTGTTTCTGACTGTTTAAAATCACAACCAGCATGAGATATTGGATTGAGTCATAGATAGCGACCTTTGTGAGACTAAAGAAATGCCAAGAGTATGTTTTTTTTATGTATTTGTCCCTTGCTTGTTTGGTGCCTATTTAAATTAAAACACATGTTAGATAAATGGCTTGAGATACATCTACTAAAATTACATTATTATGTTTTTCCGGTAAGTTTTTAACTTTGAGTTATATATGCTTGCACATCTATGATCATTGCAATAAGATGTTCAGCCTTCGTGGATGTCATAGCTTCTCCCCCTACATATTTAGTAATGGTTTTGACACGGACAATTGCAGGGGATATATATGAGCATGCTGTTGTTCTCAGTGTGAAGGCAGAAGATCAAGATGCTTTTGAAAGGGATTTCTTTCAGTTGAAACCCTATTATACAGATGCACGGTATACTTATTTTGACCCAAAAAAAAACCAATTTGAATAGATTGGACTATTTTTTAAGTTTTTCCCTGTTCTTCATATGAAACTGGGTGATTCATCTGTATTTTGTGTAAATTTTCATGTACATTTTCTCAAAACCATCTATGCTTTTGCTGAAACAGTAGCCGTCTTCCACCATCTTCCCAGGAGTATCCTATTCTGGGGTTGAACCTTCTAAGGCTTCTAGTGCAAAATAGGATTGCTGAATTCCACACAGAACTAGAGCTACTTTCTGTGAATGCTTTGGAGAATCCTTGCATTAAGCATGCTGTTGAGTTGGAACAATCTTTCATGGAAGGGGCTTATAATCGTGTACTGAGTGCGAGACAAACTGTGCCACATGAGACCTACGTTTATTTCATTGATCTCCTGGCGAAGACTGTGAGGTAATGTGTCTACATTTACTCTTTATCTTGTATGCGTGCTGGGTAACAAAATACTGAATTAGCTGATTGATCATATGGGTTACCCGGGGTGCTAGATATTTCCTTTGCAAGATACAGTTCCCAATTATGGCTTTGTCGACAATCATTTACCTTATTTGTCTCTGTATCATCTTGTCTCTTGTAGGGATGAAATTGCTGGTTGTAGCGAGAAGGCATATGACAATCTTTCAATTGTTGATGCAAAGCAAATGCTAATGTTCACTTCTGACAAAGAGCTGTCTGAATATATCACTGAGGTACATATGACAGTCGTAGGCCAGCTCATTAAATTGATACCTTGTTGGATCTTAGTGCTAAATGATTGTTCTTATTGTGTGCCAGCACTCTCTCTCTTATGTTGAATCCCATCTTCTTTAGAGATGAGTGCATTAAAAAGTTTTGTTGAATCTATCATCTTTAAGAAAAATGCATTACAAATTTTGTAGAATTCCAACTCTCTCTTTAAGGTGGTGATCTGTTTTGTGGAGTGTGTAGAAAACTCCATTTTTATTGAGGCCACTAGCTTATATTATTTTGACCATCTTTGCTTCATCTGTAGTTTGGATCTTTAAATGTACCTGTTCTTGCCTTGTTTCACTGTTGCCCATTCTAGCTCTTACCATTGGAGCTTTTTTCTGTGTATAGTTTGCCATACATAATTTCCAAATGTTTTCATGTAGTAAAGTTTGACTTTGTCCCTTTTTTACTCATTCAGGAGCATCCTGATTGGGAGATAAAGGATGGACGTGTGTTCTTCCAAAAGGCAAAAGAAACTACACCTTGTAAGGAGATACCCTCACTGCAACTTATCAATCAGACTCTCAGTTATGCCAGAGAGTTGGAGCGTATCGTATGAAGTTGCAGACATACATGGTAAACTGCCTTGGATTGTATTTGGGTGTTAGGCGTCTTACATGTTCTGATTGTTCTGTGGTCAGAAACATTAATTTACTTTAAAAAAAAATTGACTATTTGGTTGCAGTTGTGACCCTAACCCGATGGAGCAGAAGTGTTTGGAGTCATTGGTTAAGTTGATGAATCGAGTTAAGGCATGACCAATGTGAAGAACGAAAGATAGAGAGACCGCAATCTAGTCGAGTATCTTATTCAGAAAAGAAACTACATAAGTGCCACTTGTACCATTTTGTTCAATTTCTGACTTTATGATTTTTGAATATCAATTCTGCTATTTGGATGGGAAAAATTGGTATCAAGAAAGCATTTCATATTGGACATGTTTCTGGAGCTGGTGGTTCACAGGGAGTTTAACTGTTATAAATTATTCCATGGAGGAAAATATTTAACTACTTTGATTTTATGAATTATTCAACTTCAAATGGTTACATGGGTCTGTAAACCTTTTATTGCTTTTGCGTGACATTAATTCTATTTGCCACCTTGGGAAAGCCGGGTTGGAGTTGTCGTCTCTAAGGTTTTGGATGCAACTTTATGTGATCTAGAACAAGCCTTTCTTTATAGTGTAACATGAGCCAACGACCTCACCTTCTTCCTCACACACAAACCCAATCGCAACTTTATGTGATCTTGAACAAAGCCCAAAAACATTTGAGATCTGGACTGTTCTGGTCCTATTTGACTGAACCGGGACAGGGACAAGCCCAATCCGAAATCGTGCCTTAGAAACATTTGTTAAACAAAGAAATATCAATTCTACAAGGATTTTACTTGAGGGGTGGGCATTCCATCTCGCAATTCCGTCCCGTTTCAATTTTTTCGGGTCTTAATGGGATTGAATAATTTTATTTCGATTCCGTCCCGTCCCGATCTAGAATGAGATGGGATTGAATGAAGATTTTCAATCCCCGTCCCGTCCCGAACTAATTTTTCAATATTTATTATTTGTTTATTTATTTTAGGATTGCAATATTTGGATGTCCATACAAATTTTCTGATGCATATAACATTTTAGCATCTAAACTTCTCAATGTCGTTAGGCTATCAAGTCATATTTGAAGGCCAATTTGTTTAATTGTATTTAACTAGGGTACATTCGATTTCATTGAAAACTTTGGATACTCAACCTATAATACAATTTAATGGGTTCCTAGCATCATCTCATTTGCAAGGATAGATATGTATGAAAATTAAACTCTGTGAGAGATTCCAATGATAGCTTCATGTGCTTATTATGACATAGGTTTCATTATATTTAGTTTATTGCATTTTGATTTATTATTTAATTATGTTTAGAAAATTAAACTCGCCGCAAAAGGATCAGTTGTTGAGTAAACAAGAGGAAGGGTCCGGAGAGAAGGATCCATTTGCCGCGAGTGATGTATTGAATAAGCCGGAGAAGCTTGTGGGTGGGTTTAAGAAGAATAAGGACTAGTCTTTGGATTTGAGTACTGCCCTTGCTGGGCTTGAGATTACTACTCTGCCACCGGCTGCAGCTACGCAGTCTACGTTTATTGGGGTTGAAGGATATGAAGGAGAGTATGGTGGCATTGTGTTTAGTAACGAGGAAGCATCACTTAAGGAGGCTTTTGAAGGGTTTGATGATACTTTTGGTGGAGGTTTGGATGCGTCGGAGTTTGTGGGAACTACTAAGGTGAAGAAAGTGCAGGGGCTTGGATTGGGTGGTCTTGAATTATTGCAAACTGGGGCAAGTGAGCCTGCGGCGAATGCTGCTGGTGGTGGCACTCTTGAGAACCTTTTGGTTAAGAAGGCTGAAGTGAAGGGACGTGAGATGTTTGTATCGGAAGAAATCAGTGTGAAATTGTGCCCAACTCAATCAAGAATGATAAAGTAGGAAATGTTAACAACATGCCGACAGCCAAAATTTCAGGTGCAAAGAATGACAACAGCTCTCAGGATGTCAATGATAGTGAGGAATTCGGGCACCGCAGTGTGATACTACTCACCAAAGCAGAACTGAATAAAGCGAAAGGTATCCTTACTCTTCTTGAGATTGAATATGCGTTAACCATGATAAATGAATACGAAAAGGGAAACGAAGTTCCTTCTACAATGCAAAAAGCTATTGCAAGTCGTGGCAAAGATTCAGTGAAAGCAGACTACATTTGGTTAAAAGATGTATGGGAAGAGGATAAGAACCGCATATGCAATAGATTGAGACAAAAAATTGTCAGGTTCCTGAAGAAGAGCATGAGTCAGGCCTCTCCAGTGAAGATGATGTGTTTACAGAACCGACGTTCTCTAACACCCACACTAAAGATTTTAGCCTTTGTCCTCGGAAATCCAATAGAACTAAGAAAGCAAACTAAAGGTACAAAGGCTGAATTTGTTCATAGTCTAGGCTTGTTTTGGTGAATGTTTGTTTCATTATTTGCTTTTATTTTTGTTTCATTTGTATAAAGGTTTAGGGGTCCTTAAAACTCACCTCAATTAAAAAAAAAAAAAAAAAAAAGGTATGGTCTATTTGCGAACCTTGCCTCCTAGCAAAGCGAATGACAAGGAAACAGAGTTCTCTTTCCGAATTGATGGCACAACTGGAGTTAAGAGATTTGTAATGCAGAATTCTAAGGTGAGCAGTCTTGAGAATGGATTGTTTCATGTTAGGACAGCAGCTGCTGAGGAACCTATGTCCATCTTGAAGTATAGTTTGTTTCCGCGTTCAATTCCATTGCCATTGAGGCTTTGTCTTATCCAGCGACACAGTGGGACTCTGTTCTCGGTGATGATACAATATGCTTCTAATCCAGAGTTGCCAGCACCCTTAACTGATGTAACGTTTATTCTGAAATTACCCGTAGATCCCACATTGTTGAATGTGTCTCCAAAAGCTGCTTTAAACAGATCAGAGAGGGAACTAAGATGGCATGTACAAGAGATTCCTCTAAAAGGTCCACCTGGTTGACTGAGGGCGCGAATACCTATTGATTCAAATGAGGAAGATACTGATGAAATAATTGATGTTGTTGCATTGGTGCAGTTTTCTATACAAGGGACTAGGTCTCTGTCTGGGGTTTCTCTTAAACCAGCAACCGAGGGTAAGACGGACTTTTATGAGGTTAATCACAGGTTTGCCAATGGGGTATATATGTGCAATTGATTTACGATAAAATGCTGCATTGGAGTAGGCATTGTTTCTTATCTTTCTTTTTGGTGTGCTGAAGTTGTTTTGACTTCTTTGTACTATCAGAATTGTTGTTGATAATTCGGATTCAATTTGTTCCCAAGTCAAGTTCGTTTGTTCTCGAGTATGTTTCATTTAAGCCTTTTTGTTGTTGTATCGTTGTATGCTTTCCTCCATTTCGTGGAAGCTTTTAGTTGTTTTTGGCGATCGTGCTATATCTTTCAGTTGTTGAGTTCCAGAACCTTGTATACAATATTCAAAGGAGAATATAGAGGCTTATTATTATTATTATTATTGTTTCTCTCACTATCGCTCTTAAACAAATACACAAGTGTGGCACTAGAGTTATATAATTCGCATTTCATTGTCTTTGAAACTTTACTTCCATTTTAGCCTGATCACATTATAAAGTTATGTAATGTTGCCTTAAAAGTGGAGGATGCGAAAGCCTTGGTTTGTGCTAGGGAAGGAAACTTCAATAGAAATGGAGTTCTGTGGATAGTGGTGGTATGTAAGCAAAACTATGTTTGACACGTCTGAGAGGCTGGAAATTTTGGTCGGATCAGATAGGCAGAACATAAGAATGTGGCTATGTTGCTTTGGGATGGATTGTTGACAGCAAATTCAGAGGAATCAAAACATGTTTTACCCTTGCCTTGTTAGTTTCTCACTCGCAATGCTTCCAGGTTAGTACATTCTTCTTCTGTATTTTGCTAATTAAAGCAAATGATATCTCAGTGTATCAAAATCCTTGCATTGTTCAAACCATCTTGAGACCTAATAGACATGAATGTGGTTTGCAGAAATATTTTTGTGGGTATGTTACATGTTGTGGATTGGTTGATTTTGGATGTTAAAAGTCCTCTTTATGGTTTTTGGAGTCTAAGCAAGGTTATTTTGATTGCATAGTTAATTGGAGGAAGCTTCTTTCTGTATTATTTTGTTATTTATTGCTTTTTTTTTTCTTTCTTTTTCCACTGTTGCTTTTGCAGGCTATCACCCTGCTTTGAATCTTTAGTTTATCAATAGATATTTGCTTTGCTTTCCCGGTCAATCACTTTTGATTGTTTTAATTGATCGCTTTTCTGCTCGCATTCGGTTACCTTAAATTCAGTGGAATCCTAATCTCAATTGGAAAGATAAATTACTATGGTCTACAAAACTATACTTCTCTCTTCGTATTCATATCTTATTTTGTGGTTTCACAATAGCAAGTAAACTTCTTGAATTAAGTGCATGATCTTTAGGTTAGAGTAATTTTTTTTTCTTTTTCTTTTCTTTTATGTATCTTTAACTTTTCTGATTCAGTTTCCTTTGGCAATGGGCCGACCCTTCTCTTTCTATTGTTTTTTGTTTCTCTTTCATATCAGCTCTGGAAGGTTTTACGTAGGATGTTGGTGTTGTGTGTGATTGCAAGGAAGTGAGATGTGTTATTGTCTCAAACTCTTGAAATAGCAAGGTTTTGCTGATATAAAACGATGTATTTTAGCCCCTAGCTTTGGTAAAACAAGGGTGTTTCTTGTGTGTATGTGGTTTTTTTATTGGATCCTAGTATCATTAAATGTATTTGGTAGGGTTCAAACCTTGTTTTGCGATACCATCCACCACAAGTTAGTGACTTGTTTATTGCTTCCTTGTTATGCCTCCCTGCACTTCACACTTCTTTAGTTAATCTAAAATTTTGATTGTTTGTACTGAATGTTACAATGGCTATATTGAATTTTTCAGTTATGAGATACGAACAATTTCGGGAGGGAAAAAAATCAGTGTGGTGGAGATGGTGAATTGAGTTAACGTGTGCAGCGTGAAGGAAAGCTGGCGAGTTTGGGATAGCTCCCATTAACATGTATATTGGTGAAAGATGGATGGTGAAAGATGGATGCAGTGGATGCAAACGAATGAAGTGTTGATGTGTAAAGTTTGATTATGATTTCATCATAATAATGATGTGTTTTCAACAAAGCTACTTAATTACTTGGTGTTTTGGAAAAATGAAAGTGTGCTCAAATAAAGAGTTGCCTATATTTTGGTATATTTGGAGCGGGTGAATGCCTACAATTAGGTGTCTTGGCCTGTTTTGTCAAATATTTGATGAGACCTCAACACCTTCTGATGTTTTCTCACTTCTATAAATGTATCAAAGACTCCCTTCTTATTTTTATGTTGCTTCGGTATTTGAATTTACCGATGTATTTAACTGTTTACAATCTAATCTGAAATTACTTGCATTTAGAAGTGATTCCATCAACTACTCTGCAGTAAAATAGGGGCTTTTACCAGGTAAAGATGATCTTCTATGTAAACTCAATCTGAAAGTTTTCGCGTTAACAAGTGATTCCATCAACTTCACAGTGCAGTAAAATTGGAGCTTTAATTTGCAGGGTAAGATGATCTTCTTTGTGAAGTCGAAGAGAAGCGTATCGTATAATTATTCTAATTACGAACAACTCCAATTGGAGAAAACTTCCACCCACAAGGCTTTCCACTTTTACAGGTTTCATCCTGCAAAATGAAGATGGGAAAAGCATCTTGGAGATGCTTTCACATAAAATAAATTTAGAGAGAGCAACCTGCAGAACCATCTCATTTATATCAGATAGTCAGTACCCTTATAGAAGCAATGGACTTTAAGTGACATCTGATAACAACATTAAAAGGATCTCTAGGTCTGGCATTTTACATTCTTAGTGCATGGTTGATTTGTTGAAGTGACCCACAGCTTTTACAACACTAAACACTAAACCTATTTCCTCTTCTGAAACCTTACTATTACATTTCATCCAACTTGCACCTTCCTTGGACAAAAATTAGCATAGATATAATTATGATAATAAATTGGGAGGGACTACATGCATTCAATCAAATACTTACCTATGAAGTTATTTTTCAGACTTTATTTTCAATGCTTCTGTTTATATAGAGTTAAAACTATACAACTAAGGAAGTGTTCTAAGTGAACTGGCAGAGAGAGAGACACTTCAGAGCAGAATCGAGTTGCAAAGCAAATGGAGACAATGAAAGAAGAATGGGAGCTGAGCAGTGAAGAGACAAATAGCTGCATAGAGAATCAGCAGAAGAAGAGAGGAAGAGGAAGGCCGCCGAAAGTGGAGAAGAAGAAGGTTGACAAGAGGAAAAATAGAGGATCAAACATCACAGAGGAGGAAGTAGTTGATGATTCTCTTTCATCTGAGTTGGATTTGAGAGTAGAAGAAGCACAGACTACATGTACAAAAGATGTGAAACGATCCAAGAAGAATAGACGCAAGGGTGTTCCCAGAAGAGCAGCTTTCTAACTCTCTTGCAAATCCTCACCAAGTAATAGTTACTTACTATAAGGATAATCGCTAAAGGCTTTTTTTTTTGTGTGCGCAAATTATATGTATTCTTATTAACTAGCAGTAGTAGGTGGTCACCATACATACATAGCTTGTAAACCATTTTCTAGTTTACGACGCTTATTGGTCTCATTATATGAGTATATGTCTTTTTTGTTGGTTTCTTTATCATTCATTACAACCAGATATGGAAACTAGCCTACTCGTACCATAGAAAATAGCTTATATTATGATCCAGGTGAACCAAACACAAAGGCACTCATTCAAAGTAGTGAGCATTAAGAACTGCATTTTCAACCAAATAAATCAGACAACTTATCTGAGAATGCGACTTCTTATGAAACACATGAGTAATTTTGAACTATCTCTGAGTTACAAACTCAATCTTCAACTTTACACATTGAACTTCACTCTCTTTGTATTACAAAAATTTTTACAGATCAAACACCAACAGAAAGTAGTCCAGGATGTCCCCAATAGAAGAAGATGGAGATCACCTCTTCTTAACCAAATTGAACATACAGAAAAATCATAAGAAAAGAAAGATGGATCCTCTAGGGCCGCTAAGCAATATCAACTTGGTTAAGTCAACTAATCGCACATCGTTTTTATTCATTAATCAGATTAACTCTAATCTAATGGTCTAGTCTCTGGGTTGGTGTTTGAGTAAAAAACGCAAGTTCCGGAATCCCATCCCTTGAAATATTGTTCTTGACATTTTTGTTTTTGTGAAGCGTTGCAAAAGTCATTGGAATGTTATGTTTACAGATGCATTGCATCAAATGTCAAGAAGTATTTCATCGTATCAGTGATTTACCAAATATGAAGTTTCTAAAACCAGAGCTTCTAAGGAGCTTGGTCTCAAAACACTGATTTGTGTTTGAGAGGGTGGTTCGCACGTAATCGAACCACTCTACCATGTTCTCTATGTGTTTAGAGAAATTGGAGAGGGGTAGAGTTAGGGGTGGGCACGAGACGGGATGGGACGAGATAGACCCATCCCTATCTCATCCCGTTCATACGGGATCGGGATGAGAAAAACCCCATCCCGACCTCGTTCCATCTCAAACGGGTTCAGGACGGGACGAGATAAACGTGCTCTACTTAATCAAAGCATACATAATCTGAGCAGAATCAGACGCAGTATCATAATCTAAGCAGTATCACCATGAAGACATAACATTACTAAAAAAAACTAAAGATACACACTAAGCAATATAATAACTGAATACAACCACGACATAAAATTAGCAGCGGAAGCATCGTAATGGAGAAGAGGTTAGAGAGGATGACCAATTCGGTTATCTGTACCATCAGATGATTCGCTTTCAGTTCAATTTTATGGATGACTACAGTTCAACATACATCATAAATCTGCTATTGGCATATCATCACTGTTCTGTTCAGTTCAATTGTCCAACTCGCTAAAATACCAGTATACCACGCAGTTCAATTTAGACATCTAAGTTTCCAACTTTCAAACTAACTTGTCACAAGTTTCATTGTAACTACTAATTACTGCCTGTAAGAATTGGCTTAGGAGTCATAAATGCATGTACTTGTAATCAGAGATGACAAAATTAATAAAAAACACTACTCATTTTAAAAGTAATTTCCAATCTTTCTAGTTCATTTTGAGCTTAACAAAGATAAACTACAAAATCTAACATCAATAGTTTTATTTTTATTGTAATGTCATTTTCCAAAACTTATATCATGTCAACACTGAGTTAGGAATCGGAGAAGCCAAACACTAAGTAATCCTCCAACACTAAGTAACCCTAAACCTAAAGGAATGAGATAAGTGATTACAAATTTACAATTATACATCACTGAATTTGTATGGGCATCCAAATATTACAATCCTTAAATAAATAAATAAATAAAAATATTAATAATAAATATTAAAAAATTAGCTCGGGACGGGACGAAATTGAAAATCTTCATCCCATCCCATTCTAAATCGGGATGGGACGAGATCAAGATGGAATTATTCAATCCCATTAAGACCCGAAAAAATCGAAACTGAACGGGATCAGGATTGCGGGATGGGATGCCCACCCCTAGGTAGAGGTTGTTCGATCACGTGCGGACCACTCTACCCTTCTCTCCATGAATTAGGAGAGGGTTAGAGTTTGTCCGATCATATGTGAACCACCTTCCCAAACATAGATCAGTACTTTAGAATCAGGCTCTTTAGAATTTTTTTTGTGAAACATACAAAGGTATTGTATTTTTTTTTTTTTTTGCTAAAGTTACTAGCATATATTGATTAAAAGATACAGTTATAGTAAACCTTCAGGCAGAACTTGAGAAATTGTGTGCCTCATAATTTAGTTATCAAATAATCTATCTTACAATTCAAATAGGCATTTTTGTTTATCCTACGTGGCATGAGGAAGTTTAAGTGGCAGAACTTAAGTGAAATTTTTTGAAGCCCGATACTTTCCTCAGACTCTTCACACCTCCACAAGGTTCTCTCCCTCCTATGTGATTCCAATTTGCCACCCACCACCATCACCGCCCAACTTCCTTCCCCTTTACTAAATAACAACGGGGTTCTTCTTCCTTCATTCCTCAACTTCGATTCTCTATCTGGTTCTTCTTCCTTCATTCCTCAACTAGAGAAATAAAAGCTTAAATAGCTGAGGTAATGGAGGCCCAAATAATGGCCACACAAAGAGATTGGTGAAAGGAATAGAGGAAAATCGCTGAGAGAGAAAGAGAGACAGAGATTAAGAATCTCATTCTTCAGATTTCTTACATTGGTTAAACGAAGAGAGGAAAATGTATGAAATGATGTGTTGCTGTGTTAGATCTGATTATTTTGGATAACACTTTTAGGTTTTTTTCATATTTTTTTTCCAGTCATATTAGGGTTCTCATTCTTCCATTGGGTTTTGGTATTTTTGCAAATACTATAACCAAAACCCTAACTTTCAATTCTCAGATTTCTCAAACTCTTTTCCATCTCCCCCCCAATGCTTTTCTTCTCAATTCCTCCTCCTCATCATCATCCATGGATCTTGGAGAACTCGAGTGTTCTTGGTGATGGGGTTTTGGAGAAATTCGGAAATGAGTTGCCTTTTTTGTCTCCAAGGTACTTTAAATGTTGTTCAATTTTATGGTTTTTGTGATTATATGTGGTTGCTTTAGTTTACTGATTCTCATTTGAGAATTTTAATCAAAAAATGTTTTGTGGTTGCTAAGGTGCTTTCGGTAGGGAAAACTTTGTTGATTCAGGCGCGCATCCAGATAAGGAGTTGGCAGAGGCTTTGCTTCAACCAACACAAGCTTTTGTTTGATTACAATTCAAGTACCCCAAAAGCCATTGAATTGTTTTTTTAATTAACTTCTTCTACCCATGTTAATTATGCTGCTTCTTTCTATGTTTTGGGATTTGGGGTGCTTAAATCTTGGATTTTTTGTTGTTCAAGAGAGAATTGGGACTTTCTTTGATTTCTATGACTGAATCTGAATTCCCAAGAGTCTCTCTGCCTGCAGTTACTCTTTGGGTTCATTCAATTGATAGAGGTTACTCAATTTGTGCTTTAATTTGCATTTGACAATCTGAATTACCAACTGTTGCTTCTGTTACTTTTTTTGAGTGATTGTGTGTACTGAAGTGTGGGGTTGGGGTTGATTAACACAACAAGCAAGACACATACTTGGGGTTGATCAACACAACAAGCAAAACAGAGATAATGAAATTTTGTGGGATAGATTTATATTTTGATGGTTTGTGATATTTGATTGGTAGATATAAAAAATTTGAGTAGTTCTACATGGCGAGGAAACGAGCGAGGGGAGGGAGGTGGCGGGGTGGGAGCCGTTCATCCCGCTCGGGATGCGCGCGCAAAAAGTCAATGCACGCATCTCGAGTGAGATGAACGGCTCTCACCCCGCCACCTCACTTCCCTCGCCCACTTCCTCGACATTTAGAATTTCTGAAAAAATTTTGAACCTTTTTTATTAAATATAAATAAAACCCCAAATGTGAGTATTCGACATAGCCGTGAAGCTATGATTTAATCTGTGAAAGTGCCAACGACACGGGTATTACAAGAGTAAAGTTACAAAGTACCCAAAGAAAAAGATGAAGTCCAGATTTGCAGGGTACCCTAATAGGATTCGGGAGCTCCTGCGCACAAAGCACAGGAGGAGATCCTGTGCACATCTCTTAGCCGTCGGATCAGCCCTCAAATCGTTAAATTTCAAAAGAAATTTTTATTTTTTTATTTTTTTAAATTCATTTTTTTTAAATCCAACCCTCCTTTGCTTTGTGCGCAGGAGCCCCCTCCGAATACACCCTAAGGGCGTGTTTTGTTACCCAATTGACCGTCGTAATGTAATGATTGACCATTACAATGTAATGGGTCAAAGGCATTCCTACGTTTGGTATCACATAAAACCATCGTAATGGTCATTTCCATTACATATTTTGTTGTAATGACCATTCATACCTCCCACCTTATGAATGGTGATTACGATTCCCACTGTAATGGTCAAGATAAGCGTAATGACTTGTTTGCCCTTTTCACCCTCCCTGTAATAACCCCTAGTTATAATAATTGAGGGTATTTCGGGAAATACACAAGTCATTTCCATTCCATTCCTACCATAAATTCACATACCAAACAATGTCATACACTATTACCATTGTCATTCATAGGTATACCAAACATACACATTCCTATTACCATTACCATTACATTTCCATTACCGCAGTCATTGTCATTCCCCTTCCATCGAATAATCAAACGGGCCCTAAGAATACAACGCAATACAACGAGGGACCCGGGGCTTGAGGGAAGAGAGCGACGGCACGCATCTCGAAGGGATGGACAACCATCCCTCGCCGACACTTGCCCCTCTCTCTCTCTTTTCTCTTTCACTTTCACATTACAAAGAAGAGGGAGTGAAAGAGGAAAGAGAGAACCCTGAAGAAGAGCGAAAGGTTGAGAGACATGACATGCACCCGTTTATACTTCTTTCCTCGATACGCTTTCCATCTCTTATTCTTCTTCTTCTTCCATATAACAAGGCATTCCACTCTCTTCTTCATTTCTCCCTCAATTGTTATCTGACTGACTGACGGACTGAAAGACTCTTGACTTGTCCACCTCCCTCTATGGATCCTGCTTTTGCGGGTAAGATTACTCCATTTTCACTCAAATTTCTGTCCCTTTTCATGTTTTTGCAGTCTGGGTATTTGAAATCAGGCTGATTTTGATTTCGCATTGCTAAAGGTGGCAACTTTAATTCGTATGAGATTGTGTTTGTTGTTTTTGAAGGTTTTTACGATCTGGGTTTTTCAATTAAATGATCAGATTTGCTTGTTTGAGATCAAAATCAAAATGGGTGTTTGTGTTCTTGGGATTTTCATGCATAAAGTTTCGATTTTGCCCAAAATTTCACAACCCTATGGATTCTAATTTCTTCTATCTTACTGGGTTTTGATTAAATTATTATTTGTTCTTCTCTATGTTGGTAGTTGAATTTATAAACAAATAAAAAATGTTTTATTCTACTGTATAATGTATTGCTGAGTTAGTTTAGCCACATTTGATTTGTTATGAGTAGTTGACATTTTTTAAAATATGTAAGTAGTGACAGTTCTTCTCTGATTGTTTCTATATATTCTCTCTTTTTGTCTTGGATGCTCTTCTGAGCCTTCTGTACCTACAATGCGTTTGTCTTTTATTTCACTAATATTTTTTTTTTCTTTCATCCTTCACTCATAACACACAAATGTAGGTTATATAGGAGGACTTCATGTTATTGGGATAGATGGTCTTGAGTCCTTCCTTTTTAGTTTGGTTTAATAGTTTAGAAGAAAAGTTTTTTCATTAGTTTTCTTCTCCGTTTCTATCGCCATTTTGTTGGCCTTTACTTGTATACTATTTCTTCAGTTGATTACAATGTTGTAAACATGAAACACTAGCAGTGATATTCTCTTTGGTGCTCTCTTGTGCCATCTCGACCTATTTTATATATCTTTCTGTAGAACTTTACAGTACAAAGTTTGGCTACTAAGACCATAAATTAAGCGATGTTATTGAGGTAGTTCGGTTGGATCTGTTTTTAATGCAAGTCAACTGATTTTAGTTTATTAGGTAATCAGTAAGTCCCTAAGAATCATGAGAGAAGAATTAAGGGAAAGAAGTAGTAGTCCATGTGGTTCGTGGCTGATCCAATATTGTAAGAAGAAATTGCATTCATTTTAATGCTATATGTGGTTTATATGCCTAAAATCTGAGTACTTTACTTTTCCACTTTGGAAGTTTTTTTCGACAAAAGGATATTCTCACAAATACCTCATACCATGCACATGTTTTGGTTGGAATAAGTGAGTCAGTTTACAAATAAATCTATCTAAATTGAGGAAAATTTAAGTGCCATTGGTTTTAGTCTACAAAACATAGTTCTTAGAAGAAAACACACGCTCCTTCGCTAAGACAATTATCTTTTTAATGGATATATTTTCATTTTTCACTTAGCATATTTTTCCTTTTTAACATATAGAGCGATTCTTGATCAGTTTTGTTCTACGTTGGAGACACTATTAATAATAACCAACATATTTCTTGTGTTTTGGTTATCTATTCCAGAATATGTACTTGATCCCCTAAAATGTAAGAAGTTGAGCGAGCAAGAAAAGAAAAGACTTATATATGAAATCTCAAAATGGCCGCATGACGCCCCTCAATTGCTAAAGTCATGGAACCGTCAAGAGCTTTTACAAATCTTGTTCACAGAGACTGGAAAGGAGCGGAAATGTACCAGTTGGCCTAAGTTGAGAATCATAGAGCTTCTTCTCAAAAGCGTGGCTGAAAAAATCAAGGACACAAATCATAGAGGAGATCATGAGCCACAACCAGAAAGGTCAAACAGCAACAAGAGGCAAAGGAAGACTGATGATCCTTCACGAATTCCAATTTCACCAAGCGACTTGTCTCCCAGCAGTAGCAAGGAAGATACAGATAATTCCCTGTGTTGCCAAAACATTTCTTGTAGAGCTGTTCTTTCCGAAGAGGAGGAGTTTTGTAAGAGCTGCTCATGCATCATCTGCCATCAGTATGATGAAAACAAAGATCCCAGTGTTTGGCTGGTTTGCAGTTCTCTGTCTACTTTCAAAGGTCATTCATGTGGCATGAAGTGCCATATTGAATGTGCACTCAAACATAAAAGAGCTGGTATTTCAAAATATGCCTTGCATGAGACGGGAGATGGGAGTTTCTATTGTATTTATTGCGGCAAAGTGAATGACCTGCTTAGGTAAATCCTTCTAGTACTTTAAAAAAAATTATTTTCCATTATTTAAGAATTGTTTCTTAGTTATTATGGAAAAAAGTTCATCTTGATTCCACACAGTGCTTTATACTAACTCAATTCTTGACCTACTCATAATCTTGAATTGTAAGAATAGTGTTTTGCATATTAAAGCTGTGAGATATTGGTCTTACGGCATAAGATGTAAGTTTCATGAGCCTCAGTAGACTCTGAATGAATTTTAGTTAAATATATTGACTAATAAATAACAAAAAAATAAATTGAAACGACAATCTATTAACACTCGAAAAGAAAAAACAGTAAGAGAGAAAAAAAAGTCTCATTGCTTGCTTTTGACTTTCCAAAGTGTAAAAAGAATGGCTTAAAGCACTTCAAAAATAAAATAAACATCTAATTTAGTATAGAAAGAAAAGATAGAAATATGATATTTCAATGACTTTTTTTTTTTTTTTTTTTTAAAAGTTCTATGATATTAGTACAAACATCCTATGCAGTTGTTAAACCTTAGTCAATAGGTTACAATGGAGTGCTTGTTCTACAGCTCCTGAACAGTGTGTGATCTTTGAGGTGAACTTTTACCAAGCATATATGATGCTCTTTACCTTGTAGCGAGCCTAAAGGCGTGCTCAACCTAGTCGCCATTGAAATGCATACTATATACGTTAAACCATAATCATAAGGTGGCAGCCTAGCAAGGCAAGTAGGAGGAGGTTAGCGATTCTGACGAAAATTGGTTTATGGATTTGATGATTATCGTTAATAAAAGCTCTCCCAAATTGGATTTGATTTAAAAGAAATATAAAGTGCATTAAATGTTTGGTCTTTCCTTTTTGATATCTTTGGAATTGGTTTATGTTAGAACTTAGATATGATAATGGTGTCAATTTTTTGTGTTGTGTACGTGCAAAACTCGTTAAAATAAATCAATATCGTGTGTGGAATAGCTGCATTTATTCTTTCTTTATTGAATCTTTGCACTTTATCACTCCCTTCTTTTTTTCTTATCTCACCTGCCCATCTCCAATTTTTTTCTTCCCTTTTGACTGTGAAGTCTGGTGGCTTTTTTTTTTTTGTTTTGTTCTTAGTTAGAAAATATCCAAATATTTGTACAGAAAGAAGAGAGAAATATAATGGAAGTAGCCTTACTAAAACAAGGAAAATAACAGTGCTAATTCCACAAAAGGGGATTGAGGAAATAGTTTGACTAGTTTAGTTTATTTCATCAACCTTATGAGTGATATATTTAGTTTGCCACCTTTCTGTATTCAATGTATGTATTCCATCACTAACAAAATTGTGCTAATCTTATCCATTGTCCTTGTCTTGCTACCAAATTCTCTCTTATCTAACTAGTATGATCAAATCATGTAAAAAGAAAAGAAAAGTAATAGTAACTATTAAGAGAAGTTGTAAAGCACGAAAAAAATGAGGATACAAGTACCGTTATAGTGAAGCCATTGCCCTTGCTTTACATTATTAAAGACTCATTTTTTGGGTACAATTTAGTACATTAATGTGAAAATGTTCCCTAGTGCATATTGATGTGAAGTGAACCTTTTTCTATATAAGATCTGATAAAATGATGTGCTTTACTAAGTCTAGATGTTAACCTCCCCTTGCTATGAGTTCATGGTTTGATACATTTAATAGAAGATTTCATTATTTTTTTTTTTTTTTGGAGAGAGTTTGATGCTCTCTTTATTCTTGTATGCATGCATTACTTCATAATTTGTTTGATTTTCTTCTGGTTATTTTATCTACTCGTGCTGATTTGCACCATTCTTCTTTTTGTTATATATGATTCCTACTTTTACTACAAATCTATATCCACATCAAATGTACTGCTTACTGCTAACATAATATGGAGTTCAAGGTTTGGATATACACTATACTTATTCATAACAAGAAGTATTTGATCGTAATAGAATGTCAGGGATCCTAATCTGAATTGTTCCTAGATCAATTGGTATCACCTTTTTATTCATTACTAATTTATGAGAGCATGACTTCTTGAGGTTATACGCCTCTCGTCCTCTTTGCACGGTGAACATGGAGGGAATTTTGTTGTTTCTTGTTTCTTGTTTCATTGATGGGAACAATGGTGAGAGGAAGGTGGTGATGAATTAGTAGCAGCATTGATTTTTGCAAGAAGGTGATTAACGATCTACTCTGTCTATATAATTTCACACTTTATTTCAAACTTGAAATATGTATTTGAAGAAGCCTAGAAAGTAAAAAAGAAGCAGCCTAGATTGTAAACATCCCTTGTAGTTGGTACTTGAAAGTTTACGTTTTATATTTCATTTGGATTTGGAAACTTATCATAGTAGATCTTCATATTTAAGGAAGATGAATCACTTTCTCGTAGCAAATTATTGAATGTTAATTGCTAAAAATGCAACAGATCCTTAAACAACATTTTTTTCTCTTCATATAGATGCTACCTAAAACTACTGATGAGAGTGAAGCAGACAACTTGTGTTGACACACTATGTTCTCGCCTTTCTCTGACTCAAAAGCTTATTCAAGGAACACACAAGTTCAGCCAATTACGTGAAGCTGTGGATGCTGCAGCAGAAAAGCTTGAAGCTGAGGTTGGGCCACTAGCAAGTCCAACAATGAAGACGGGAAGTACAGTTGTTAATAAGCTCTCTGCAGGTGCAGAGGTTCAGAAGCTTTGTGCTAGTGCTTTGGAATCATTAGATTCATTGCTTTCTTCCAATGCATCTCCACAGTCCAAATGTAATACGCCTGGTAACATTTTGTCTTTAAACAGATTTTAAGGTGGAGCATTAGTCAATCTTTACAACTTCAATTTGCTTTTTACAATTGCAGATCCCAGCTTGACATCTTTGGTTCCCATCAAAATTGAAAACGTGTCCCCTACATCACTTATTGTGGTTTTGGATTCTGAAAATGTTCTGATAGGAGAGGTGCAGTATAGACTCTGGTGCCGCAGGGCCGATGTTATGGACTATCCTGCACAGCCAATCTGTACCATGTGCACACGCAACACAAGGCCTTCATATTTTAATCTTACTCCAGCTACTGAGTACATGATAAAGGTAACTTCATGCTCCAGTATGAAAGAGTTGGGGACATGGGAAGTTGGGTTGAAGACGAGTGCTACTGGGAATGATGAGGCAGAGAGTATGGTGCTAGAGAGAGGTCAAAGCGCAGCAACAGACAGTGACGACCCATCTAATCCTTCGGAGGAATCTAATAACCTTTCTGGATACCAGGACCAGCTTAGTAATAGGCAAGAAAATCACATTGAGAAATCTGGGAAGTTACCTGTGAACAAAGATTTAAGCAAATGTTGGAACAGAAGCATTGATGCTAAACATAGAGAAACACCAGCAAATTCAGTGTCCGCTATGAACGGTGACTGCTTAGTGGGGGGTGATAATCAGTTGTGCAATGTCTCACGAGGCCAAACGGCGAAGGATGTAGGCACTGAGAATAGGGCCAATGCCTTTGACACAAAAGGCAGGGATATTGTACCTTTTACACGTGACTCTGATTGTCAGCAACCTTTTACGCGACGGAAGCTGGAGTTTGGTGAGAATGAACCAGGATTATCTACGTGCATTGTCAATGTTGTATTTCGAAAAACAGGAAAGGATGCACGAGATGGTAGCTTCTCAAAAAAGAGAAGGTTAAATTCAAATGAGGAGTGCCTGGTGGGTGAATCTTTGGAAGAGGAGTATGAGCACTGTGTGAAGAAGATAAGGTGGTTGGAGGTTGAAGGATTCATTGAGAAGAACTTCAGGCTGAAGTTCCTTACCTGGTATAGCTTAAGTGCAACTCCACAGGACTCCAGAATTTGTAAGGTGTATGTCAATACATTGATTGATGATCCAATGTCTCTTTCTGGACAGTTGGTTCATTCCTTCGGAGAGAAAATATTCAGCAAGAGGCCATTAGCTGGTTCCAGTCGGTTCTGTCCAACGCTCTGGCATTCACCATTAGAGTGATTATTTCAAATGATTCTTCCATTCATTCTTGGTTGAAGTACCACAAGGTCATTCATGTAGATGTAATATATCCATTCAAATTTTAATTTCAATGCAAGCATTAGAAGCTTAGAGCTCTTTTTTTGTTACAGTAGTTGCTTCATCTAAAATAAAATATTTGCCGACAGTCGGCTACTTTATGATGTCGAAAGATTTGGTGAATGTAGTTGAGTCAGCTCAGTAAGTGGGTTATACTTGCTAAACTTTTTCCTTAAATGTCTTCTCTAGGTGAATGTTACAAAAAACTGTAGTAACTATATTGTTGCAGCAAGTAGTGTGTCTGGTGGAAGTCATCAAATATTCCGTTTACAGTGCACTTACGTAGCTTCTGAGGGCTATCAGAGTAAATCTAGCAGGGTGGTCCTAGGGTGACCAGTAGCTAGACATAAAAATGGTTTGAGGAAAAGAAAATAAGAAAAGTGAGGTCAGGGAATCAGGTTTTGCAATTAAGATGTCGTCACAAGAGTTTTTATAACCTTGAGATACACAAACTCTTCGGGAATTCCATCATTCTTTCGAGATCACATCACATCATCCTGATTGCAAAAACCTGATTTCCTACCATTTTTTAAGAAAGCAAATGGCTCGTCTTTGCTTATTTCTTTATTTTTTACGATTTTGATTATAAATTGATAGCTAACATAGCAATGTATGCATCTTCTCATAAAGAAAATGAACATAATATGTTTGGTTGCTATTATTATTATTAGACAAAAAAGCTTGTTTCTAATATGAACATAATATGTTTGATTAATAATAATAATAATTAGACAAAAAAGCTTTAGGAATTTACACTTCCTTCCACCTGGTCTTATATGAACACTTTCTTCAAAATTTCTACTACATAATAATAATAACAGTCAGGTAATGCCATACATAAAATCCCAGGTAGCTTGTTTCTTTTCTCTCTTAATGAGGTTTTAAGCAATTTCTCAAGAGAAAACAAATATTTTTTTAAATAAAATAAATAAGACAGCCAGAGAATATACATCAGTGTATAAATTCTGGCCATGAGTAACAAATTTGGATCCATAGCACAAGTACTTGTGAGCAAAGCTGCAAGTAAAGAGACTCAAACAGTTCAATTGACATGAATCCAATGCAGTAGCTCATCAGTACTATAATAAACAAACAACACACTAAACATACAATGAGAAAACCGAAAAAAAAAGTAATCTTAGGAGATTGTTGTGGGCTTTTGAATTACGAAGGACATGCATTGCGCCTGGTGGACATTGCTAAAGGCCAAGCAGCGGATATAAGCATTTGGGAAAGTGCTTTTGCACTGTTGGATCTCATTCAGGAGTTGAGTAGAGTCGGTACAACCGAACATGGGCAGCTTCCACATGGTCCAGTATCTCCCATCGTAGTACCCTGGAATATTGTTATTGGTCCTGTGCACGTGCCCCACCTTCACACCGAAAAGCACAATAACTGTATTATGAATCAATAATAAACAACACGGAAAAAAAATATACAAGAAAGACATGAAAATCCTAATTGTAAAACATGGAGTTTCTCTAATTTCATGAAAATAAATACAAACTGTAGATTAAAACCACAACAGTGATGCACTCACTCAGTAAAGATGAAAGAAATAATATCTAACAGTATGTCCTGCTGGTTTCAGTAACTGTATGATATTATTCCTCTTCCTTTGATTACTTGCACATTAAAACTATGATGTTACCTGATCAAACTCAAGGCAAGGGACCCATCCCTTGGCAAGCATGTAATCGATCTCCTTAGCAATTGATTCATCAGTGAGAGGTGGCAAGTAAGACAGTGTCTCGAACTTTTTGTTATCAATCGGATTCCATACCTGTTCCATTAACATGTACACATAAACACATAATATGGGAATAGTAATTACTATACCAAAGAGAGAATGGATTCAGATAGGTTACCTTCATGCAGCGTATTCTAGAGCCATTTGAGACAGTTTTCTTGCCCCATCCATTCACATCCTTAACTCCAAACAGCTTCTGAGAGTCAGGTTTCAGGCTGAGGGAGCTTGACCCAATGACTGTAGAGGAGAGGCTTATAGAAGACATTTTTAAGCAGGTGTGTGTCAAAGGACTAAAGTTGAGAGAGGGGGATAGATGGTTTTTGTGGCGTTTGGGGAAGGTGGTGAGTGTTGAGGGAGCAAAGAGACGATGGTGGATACAAAGTGAGGGAGGTTTTTATGAGGGTCTTACGCTTTGGTTTCATCACCCAGTTTCTTAACTTTGTTTTCTTTCATGTAATTTGTGAAAACTATAACAGTTCCATGTGGCACAAGGATGGAGTGTTGGGACCACCCAATCAGTTGATAGAAACGAGGCCACTAACCTAATTTCTGACCGATGATTCATCCTTCTTTTGGCTTTTCTAGTGAATATGAAGGTGATGCCAATTCATAACCTCCTCTGAATTTGAAAACTGATGTTGTTTAGACTAAATAGATGGTAAACTGCAGTATTATATTGATCATTTGGGAATAGGAACTCTTGGGATTACCCAACCCATATGCTGAGATGCCAACCTAACAACAAAAAGCGAAACAAGACGAATCTAGATCCAAAAAACCAAGATGCTAGACCTGGTAAACCAAAAACCACAAAAAATGGAAAGACTACATCAATTCCACCATGCCAAAGACAATAATAACAAAGAAGCAACTATACAGTTAAGATTTTGTCATACCAACATGCTAATGGTTCAGGGTTTAGATGAAGCATCTCAACAATTGCAAAAATGCGCTTCACAACAAACTACAAATAAAACAACAACTAGGATCAAGCCTTGCTTACTTAAAATAGTCATAAAATTTGCGAATGGAACAGGATATCACCATATCATTATAGTAGTTGGATCTACAAAACACGTGAACTTGATGACCAGTATCTTTGGGCTCTACAGTATTAGCAGTAGAATAATTTGATCTAGAGTCTTTTTTTAAGGGTTCTTGCACAATTTTATAACAAATCCAATAGATGGGCATAATTACCTTGTTTGAATCACACGGCGCTTAAGTGAGCATCAACGTAGCATCTGTTTCCACTCGCTGAGTCGACCTTCTTACTAGTGCTTTCCTCTAGCTTCAGAGTGTGTCACAGCACTTGGAGGAATATTGAACAACCCATAATCAAATTGAGAGCTGAAACCCAACTTCAGTGCCAGGCAAAAGAGCACCACAGGTATTGAGTCACTATACAGTTGGTATGATAGCTTTTACACAGCTTGAATTAGTAATTTTCTTGTTCAATTGACTCAAAATGTCATAGATCTCTCGCAAGTGAGGATGGGATTTGTCACCAAGTATAAATCTATGGACATTTCCACTGATCTCAATGGAACTCCAACCTTGACCTGTGGTAACCCTCCTCTCCTTCATCAATCTCCTTAGGTCCAAGACACCTTCCCACCTACCCATGCTCGCATATATGTTTGATAAATGCACATACCTTCCGTTGTGTTGAGGTTCTACTTCAATCAAATGCTTCCCTACTTTCTCACCCAATTCAACATAGCCATGCATCACGCAACCATTAAGCAGAGCCCCCCATATGATCCCATCTGGTTCCATTGGCATACTATTAATTAGTTGTTCAGCTTCTTTAATTTGTCCAGCACGACTCAATAGATCAACCATGCACCCGTAGTGTTCAATCCTTGGGGATATGCCATAGCTCCTGCTCATTGATCTGAAAAAGCCCCACCCTTCATCAACCAGACCTCCATGACTACAAGCTGTTAGAACCCCTATAAATGTTATCGAATTTGGTTTGATCTGACTTTTTTCCAGCTCCTTGAAGAGTTTGACCGCTGAGTCTTCATGTCCATTGGTGGCAAGACCCATGATCATTGCACTCCAAGCCATCACATCTTTACTAGGCATCTTACGAAACACTTGTTTTGCATCTTTGATACAACCACATTTCGCATAAAAATCAACTAATGCAGTCCCCAGCTCAAGTCCATATCCATGCCCATTCTCGTCAATGTACGAGTGAATCCATTTACCCTCGTCAAAAGCACCCACACCTGAGCATGCATTAAGTACACTCACGAGAAGAGATCTATTGGGTTTCAAAGTCGAAGAACATTTCAACTCACGAAACAACTGAATTGCTTCATTATAGTGATCATTCTGAACATACCCTGATATCATCGCACTCCAAGAAACATCATTTCTCTCAGGCATCTTATCAAACAGTTCCCTAGCATCATCAACAAGTCCATGGAAACAATAACCAGTGATAAGACTAGTCCAACAGACCACATTTCTATTTGGGGTTTCATCAAAAGCTTGACGCGCTAACTTCATTGCTCGGTACTTAGAGTAGCACTTAATCAAAGAACTAATAACAAACACATCAAAATCGAAAGCAAATTTCACTATCTGACCATGAACTTGAGAAACAGGAGACAACCCATAGCATGACTTGATCAACACTGGGAAAGTATGTATGTTAGGAACCACCCCTTTACTTCTCATTTTTACATAAACCAAAATACCCATTTCGGGTTTCACACTCTTCGAATAACCTTGGATCATAATGTTGCAATTAAAGATGGTGGGGAGCTTTATTTGATTGAAAACAGATTCTGCATAATTCATATCTCCATTTTCAGATAAAGCGGAGAAGGCTAAAAGAGTGCTTGTAATGTAAGTGAAGCGAACCAAACCAATAGTTATTAATTGGGTGTGAATCTGTTTCAACTCTTTCATGGTTGAACATTTCTTCAACAGAGAAAGATATGGGGGTTCTGCAGAGTAACTGAAAGGGGTATTAGGACTGGTTTTTGAATGATAAAGTTGGACAGAAACGTTGGAAAAAGTGCGGGTATACTTGAAAAAGCTTCTGCTCATACTCAAAGCTATTTGAAATTGTGCGAGAGGATGAATGTTGCTTGACAACCAAAAAGCATCAACCTAAATTAACTACATTTTCACTAGTGATTCATTTATTTGAAAATATGAATCCATCTTAATCATCTTCTCCAAAATAATTACTATCTATACATCTATCTCAATACAATCCACTTCTCCAAAGGTCATATAAGTTTCCCAACTCGCCCAAACCAATCAATCAAAACCCAATAAATGAAAAATAAAATACAAATTGGTGGTTTAAATACCTGTTGAATCCATTGGAGGTCAACTGGAAGGTTTCCTTATCGGTGTTTATGAACAACCAGAGCAAATCTCGTAAGTGAACTAGAGGGACATTCGGAAGGCGTTTTGGAGCAGGGAACTGGGTTTGTCTCTAACTTAAAACGAGTTTAGAGGGCGTTTTAGTGCTCGGAAGTTTGGAAGTTTCGAACGAGCTTCAGATTGAACTGTTTTGTTTCGTTCTTGAACGAGTTGATTTTAACAATTTTATTATATTGAAATAAAAAAATTTATACTATAAATATTATGCTTAAAAATATATCCAATAATTATTCAAATATTAGAGAATCTTACAATACTTTTTATTACAAGAATATCGAAATATGATCAAAGATGAAGGAGAATTGAAAATATACATGAGAGAGAGTTAGAAAGATTAATAAAAACTTAAAAATATAGAGGAAAAAAAAATAAAGATGAAGGAGAGAAATGAGATAAGTTTCTTATCGAGTTCTTGTGAAGGTAGGTAGAACCATAATGCTTAATGAAGACAATGAAGGTGTTAGAAGATGTGATAGCTATTGTCACCACAAAATTATGTGAAGGTTATTATTGAAATAATTTTTGACTCAACATTTAGAGGGTGTTCATTTTTTTAAGTGTGTAAACGCTAACTTCTAACTGGAGTTAGAAGTTCTGAACAAGCTTCTGAATGATCTGTTGATTAGAAGCTGTAAAATTAAAATGTGTTTGTTTTAAGGTGTTGAATGAGAACTATTTGACAATTTTGCCCGATTGAGCTGGAAAATTTATGACATAAATATTGTGCTTAAAATCATAACCAATAATTATTCAAATCCTAGAAAATGTTACTATACCCTTCATTACAAGAATATCGAAGTATGGCCAAAGATGAAGGAGAGTTTAAAATATACATAAGAGGGAGAATTGGAGAGATGAAAAAAAACTTGAAAATACAGAGAAATAAACACAAAGATGAAAGAGAGAAATGATATAAGTTTTTTACCGAGTTCTTGTGAAGGTAGGTAGAACCACAATGCTTAGTGCAGATAATGAAGGTGTGTCGTCAAAATTCAGCCCTCTACTTATTTTTAAGAAGATGGAGCAACAATTGTCATTACAAAATTATGTTAAGGTTATTATTGGAATAATTTTTCACTAAATACTAAGTGCTAAGTGATTAGCACCACCCTGTTACTTACTCCAATCAGAAGTAGAATTTCTGATTAGAACTAAAAACAAACACTTTAAACAAGGTAGTACTCTTCTTAAGACTTCTAACTCCATTCAGAAGCGAAAACAAACACCCTCTTAGTGCTAAGTAATTAAAACCTCCATGTTGTTTACTCCAATCAGAAGTAGAAGTTATGATCAGAACTAACAATAAACACTCTAAACAAGGTGGTCAATTTCTTATTAGGACTCATGATTCCATTCAGAAGTAAAAACAAACATTTTCTAAGTCTTTGTTGTCTTGTTTGTGTGCCTCTTTTATGTCTTGCTTGAGATTTTTTTTTTTTTTTTTACATTTTTTAAGCATTCTCTTTAAAATACAACTACAAACACCATCTACAGAATAAAAGAGGTAAAACTGTAAAAAAAATTCCAAACAAAGCAGCCTAGAAATATTAGAAGTTAAAATAAGAAACCAATTAAGCCAAGCGTCGGGTTTTGAAAATTGGAATCAAGAATTTCGGTCAGATCCGATTTTTAGGAAAATCAGATCGAATCAGCCCAATCAATCTGATTCTCAATTCAGTTCGAATTTTTTCGGTGTGAAATACCTGGTCCTAATACAGAGTATCACTATAATGAGGTTTTATTGTATGTTGTGAGAAAGTTATAGATATGTTGTTAGAGACAGTGTTTTAAAAATCGCTAGGCGGGCGGTGAGCAGGTGCCTAGCGCCTAGGGGCCTAGGCGGTCTTAGGTTTTGTATTATAACTTTAATAATTTATAAAAGTTAAGCATAATACCTTATCAATTACATCCAATTTAATGCCAATATACATATACAAAATTTAAAAACATGAAAAATTAACAATCGTGAACAAAATTTATTAAAACTCAAATGACTAAAATTGGTCGTGAAGGGTACTTTATATAAATTTGAATTTGTGTAATCTTTTATTTTTCTTTAAATTGCATGAATAACCTCAGTTATTTTTTATAAAATCTACATTAGTAAAATTGGTACCGGCAGATCCTTTGAGAATTCCATTAAGTAATCATCATTTGCTATATTTAGACATATACTGAATAAAAAATAATTAAATATTTTATTTCTAAAAAATAGGAAAGAAAAATAAAATAAGAACACAATCAGCCTTATTAAAAAAAAAAAAATCGCCCAGACCGCCTAGACCCGGCCTAAGCCGACTAAACCGCCTAGACCCGCCTAGATCCCTCCCAGAACCGCCCAGATTGCCCGCCCAGCCATTAATCTGGGCGATTTTCCACCTTCTAGCGCCTAGGCGGCCGCCCAGGCCAATTTTTAGAACACTGATTAGAGATGTTATCTTCTTCTTCTTCTTCTTCTCTTCTGGTCAAATTAATGAATAAGTTGCGACTAAAAAACAATTAACTTACCAACTAAAAGCCATTAACATTGGGTTCGAAAAAGGACTAAGTTTTGTATTATACATGCATATGAAAAGGGTTGGGATTAAGTTTTTGTTATATATGGCTCAAGTTGTGCTTTGAAATTAAACTTTGAGATCTCGTACTCGATATAACTTATAGAATCAATCAAATCAAATCAAATTTGACGTGTTCTAAATTAGAGAAGCTCCGTAAAATGCACGACTACAAATCAAAGTCTTTTGGATGAGCCAATAAAATGAATGTTACTTGTACCATACAAGACATGTAACGGGGGACGACCGTAAAGTTTGTGAAATGTTTAAGCAAAGCGTGAAAACAATGAAAGAAGAGTTAGAGACAATAAAGTCTGATAATATATAATTGGAAGGAATGCTGAATCAAAACTGGAACACAAAGCCATTGCGATTTCAGAAGGCAAAAGTGTTCATTTGGTGTCACAATTTTCTTATTGGTACAAAACAATAATAACATATGTTAGCCAACTCGAAGTATTCGGGCATATAACAGATCTTCAAAAGACAAATATCGGATGATTTATCAAGAGGGAGCAAACAAATTGTTGTCTGTGATATTCAAGAGTACCTGGTTGAATGTTACCTAAACATCTGGAGCAGAAAAAAAGACCAAGAAATAACACTGGTTGCAATTCTAAAGTATGCGACTATAGTATGCACAACCTAAGGTGAAAAGAGACGTCATTGTACAGTAGAACAAGCTTCCACAAAAGAGGTGGAATATACTTGAGTACTGCATATACCTAGTGATCGTAGAAGCGAGAATGACGCCTCCGATAACTGTAACACATGAACAAATCAATATAACAATTAATTGATTGATGAAATGTGATGACAACAAATGGATATAATATACTTTTAAGATAGTAAGTTACTGACCTGCGATGACTAGAGCTCCCTCTGGGGGGTTCACTTCTTCTCAAAAAGTCATCACCGGTATCATCAACTCTATATTCTGCAATTTCTACAGATGTTACAGAGGCCTCATCAGAATTTGACGTATCATAGCTCTGGCGGTGACGACCCCTCCTTGTTTCATTAGCTCTTATTCGCCTCCGATTTCTTGATGCTCTAAAATTATAAAAGACATGATACAAGATACAGGAGGTCCACCAGTTTCGCTTTTCACCAGGGAAGTCTTCAAACTCATCACGCATCTCATTGTCTCCATACTCGATAACATAATCCCCCAAGACTACACCATGCGGTATTTCTGAATGAATAGTGCTAAGAACATCAATAATCTCAGATGACTGCTGAAAATTATCCCAGTCAAGTTGCCTGGCAGGGTCTATTTTTGATGGACAAGAATGGGGATGTTTAAGCTTAGCATGACTCTGGAGCTCCAAGTAGTTTCCTGTGTATGTACATTGTTCCTCTTCGCAGCGACGTTTCTTTTTGTCCAAATGTATGCGAGCTTCATCGACAACCCCCCATCCTGTAACTTCCCTCTACACAAAGGGCAAATAGGTCGTTCGTTTTCATGCAACTCCACAGTTTCAATACCTTCTTCAGATGTTGGGTCAGACATTGAAGGATCCTTTTCTGTTGCTGACATCCCATGTGCCATCTTAAAACGATCAAGACAATTCGAGTGGGTGTGGTCTGTATTACACATAAATGGCCGGCACCCTTTATCATAGGAAGAGCATTGGAGAAGAACACCATTGTGGGGAAAATCCAAACAGATGGGACAAACTAAATCCTCCAAATCGACATTTAACTGGACAAGCTCCATACTGGGAACCTTAGGTTTGATTTCCCTTCTCTCAGAGGTGTGAGACGCCATACAGAGTATCTTCAGGGATGTCAATATCCTTAGCAAGTCACTGAGTTGGCTTTACTTTAGAACGTTAGATCAACAGCAAGCACGGAAGAAGTAAGCTACAAAGCCCAAAATATGACAAAGTATGAACCTGATTAGGTCAGGATGTTGAGCATATACCAAGCAATAAAATTACACAGACTATTGAAGTTTAGAAGGCAACCAATACTAGAAAATAGGGTGCCTGGGGCTTATCGTACCCAAAGCCATGAACATCACCATGCATGGCTCCTGCTTTCCTGTAAAATGTGCATGACACTTTTCAGTTGTCCCTACGCACCTAGTTCCTTGACCAACAACTTATAATCATGGGCTCCGGGTACACATACTAAAGATTCATCGTCAATCCAACAAACCTTGTCACACATGTGAGAAGTGATGGACATGTACATGTAGCAAAAGTATGACTTTCCGCTTCCTTTTGATATGGTTACACTTAGCAGGTCCAAGGTTGAAGAGGAAATAATCTTCTAATCACTTATTTTCTGGGTCACGTCACTGTGACATCGTGACCTATCTCTATGCACCGAGACCAAACTTACCTCCTTTCCTTTCATTACTAAAGATTTTTCCTTGTTCCTCCTCCCCTAAAGGAGTAAAATCATCTACCATTTGCCCCTCTTTTTCTCTCAACTCCATAAATACATCTTGTACACCCAACTTCTATCCGTCTCCGTCCCAATAAGCCATCCTCCTTCCCTACCCAACCTATTTCTGTGTTTTCCTCATCTCCTTTCCTAACCCCAAATAGAGAACGATTGACTCGCAACATACACAAAACATGAATTCAGGGGAGTGACCAATGATGCAACTTTTGAGTGGATAACTCTAAATCACTATTAGAAGTAAGAGGCAAGTCCTAAAAGTTACGATATCAGGATTTCTACTTTGTTGTACTAATTTATACATGTTCAACAAAGCCAAAAAGGATCACAGTGCTAATTATTCATCAAAACTAATTAATAGGGTTACTATTTCTATCATATCAGGGAATGGGGGCAACTTTGAAACTGTCTAACTATCTACTTTCTTTTCCATCAACTCCTCTAAGAATCAAACTTCCACCTTCACATTTTTCTTCCACCACCACTTTGATCCCTCTTCTCTTATTCTCCTTCCCCTTCCTTATTCTCTATGTACCGCCTTCTTCATCAAAACCTCTACAAATTGTTCATCACTCTTAACCAAGTACAAGAATTACCATCAGAAAACATACTATCAAATGAACACCATTTTGTTGCGGTAAAAGAACAAATTTACAAAGTATAATTTCAGCTCAATACATAGAAACAACAAAAATCCATATACAAATCACACCCACAAACAAATATTTTTTCTGATTTGTGCAGATAGTAATACAATCAAATAAACCCACTAAAACAAGATCACACAGTAGACTACAATTCAAAAGAAGAGAACTTTAATCCAAACATGATCCCTAAATGAACATCCACTATATCCAAAATCAATATAACTAATCAAACTTGAATTTATTCAAAACCCAACTCAAGAATCCCAAAATAATTGGCCCCAATCCTTAAAAATTGAAACTTTATGAAACCAGTAACAGCTCTAATAAAAAGGATGGAAAGAAACTTACTTTTAGTCATGAATCGCATCGATAGGATTGTAATCTCTGGGAATTGACGCCCTAAGAGAGAGTGAACCCTGGAAAGAAAACGAGTAGATGGAAGTCGTCGAGAGTTTGTGAGTTGGGTTGGTGAAGTAGGATAAATGGCCGCTCAAGCGAAACCAGTTTGAGAGAGACTTATTTGGTTTCGATGAGAGAAGAAATTTGGGGCTTTGTTTTTGTTTTGGGGATCTCTTTCTCGATATAATTTTCGAGTGCTTTGTCAAGTCATTTTGGTTTGGTAAAAAAGATCTCAGAATCTCTATAGCATTTCAATCAATCGTATAATCATGTGTCATCATAAACTTTGGCTTGCTTGAAAATTTGTAGTTATTAAAACTAAGTGTCAAAGGTGACTATGAGCACTACTACAGTGTAGTGTCGGGTGGTGTGTCTGGTGTTGTGTAAATGGACGATGCCTGATGGCCATCAGATACACGACTAGTGCATTTAGAATTTTCCCTTTATACTAGTGTATCAGGCAAGGCTATCGGTACGGTATCATATCTTTGACATGCCATTAGGGGTGGGCATCACATCCTGCGATTTCAATCCCGTCTCGATTTTTTCGAGTCTTAATGAGATTGAATAATTTCATTCTGATCCTGATCTAGAATGGGATGAGATGGGATGAAGATTTTCAATCCCGCCAATCTTGTCCCGTCCCGAGCTAATTTTTAATATTTATTATTAATATTTTTATTTAATTATTTTTATTCATATAAACTTACAAATGACTGACAGAAACTCATGGTGTTTGCAGTGGTAACAGAAATGTTACTTCAAGAAATAAATATTCATTAAGCAAGATAAAGATAGCAGACAGTTGCTTGGATTCCCAATAAAAGAGGCTCTAATTATTTAACTTCCAAATATTGATAATACCCAGGTGAAGATGAAAAATAACAATTAACTGAGTAATACATATTTAGAAGGAAACATTCAGGGGCGGAGCCAAAAATTTGAGATGTCCCGGGCTGTAAAAATAATTTTTTTAATTACGATATATGTATTAATGGTAAACTATTATGAATATGTTAGAGCATCACCAATAGGTCTATATTTCTTCCTTAATAAAAGATGAAATGTCATTTTGTCAATGAACTATGAATTTTGTTTCCCACAGTAGTGAAATTGTAAAATCAGTTGAAAGACCATCACAACGACACAATACTCTTAGTGGGTCTCATTTATCATGTCATTTTCTAAAAGTTAGCCCACTCGACTTTATTGTTAGGGGATTTAGTGGCTACCCTTATATTTGCATGCCACATCTATATCTAATTATAAGATAGTTATTTTTCACGCTCTTATATGATGATAATCTTCGCAGCAGTCACAAAATAGCACGCTGATCCTGTCCCGTCTTGATCCCGTATGAACGAGATGAGTATATCTCGTCCCATCCCGTCCCATGCCCACCCTTACATGCCACCTTTGTTTTTAGATGATGCTTTCAGTAATCCCCGACCAAGTCACTAAATTATCAAATATGAAAACAAAGTATGAAACATCTATGTTATTTTCAATCCACAAAAACAATCTAAAATGATGTCTGCCTGTCAATTAGGATAACAAAAACAATTAAGAGATACTCTTTACTAAATTGATTAATAAGGACCATCTAATCAACCCATCTGCTTCATCTGCTCAACTCAACTATAGTGAAAGATTGATGCCCAATTGCAGTCTACTACTGGAGGGCATCGGCGGAATAACAAATATTGAAAAATGATTTTAAAAATATTATAAGATTTTGATTGATAAGTCAAATATACATCTTTTAATGTTCATATACTATTGGGTTGTGTCCATAAATAGTTAGAAATGTGAACATAATGAAGTAATTCGGAATGAAGTAATTCGGATAGAAGAAAGTCGATGGAAAAGTCAACAATAACGGCCGATGAAATTTCTCATTTGCCCTCGATCACTATTTATATAATATTGATTTTTCCTGTAAATAATAAGATTTATGAAGAGCGTTTTAGACAATTCAGAATATTGACATCTCTATAACCACCTTTGAATTATAGTTATAAAACAGATACATAAATGATCTTACTTAAACAAAACAAAGAAAAATAACTAATATAAAAAATGAAGACTATATTAGGTGTGGTAGTGGATTGAAAAAGTCTTGAGATACAATAAAAATGTGAATGTCACGAGTTTTTCATGACAAACACGATTTTAAACTATATAAATATGGGAAATATACTCTTTACTTATTTGTAAAACGTAGGGAAAAAACATGTATTGTAATAATATATTAATAATAATAAATATTGTACAGATAATTCTATGTGTAGCTTAGGTTGTGTTTGATTTTCACCCACTGGTTTTCATGGAAATGTGTCGAGTTCCGCCAGAAGAAGAAGAAGAAGCTTTTGGGGGTTTTATACGTAGATTGTATTTTGGAGACCTAGGAACAATATTTCTATTCTGTTGAACTTTTCTTCCTAGTGAGTTTTGTTTCAAGATGATCGGTGAATTAGGTATTTTCTTATTTGATTTTGGGGTCTGTCCATTTTTTGCAATAAGGATGTGTTTTTGCTGTGGATTTGTTATCTTTGATGAATTCTTATGAACCAGTTCATTCTGGATAGTTTAGTTTATATCCACAAAATAAATATTTTTCAATCAAACAAAGGAATTTCTAAATTCCACAACAAATTTCCAAGGATTTCATGCTCAAAGGAAGTGACCCCTTTTCTATGCAACAACCTTCCTTTAATAAGTTCAGCCTTAGTGTTGTTTTGTATCTCATTGAAATATTGGAGGAAACTAAAAATTATGTTTATAATATTAGCATATCATATAAAACTCAGAGGGCCATGGTACTCGTTATAGACGTTGTTTATGTCCATTACGGTGTTTTTCATAGTGTACATTTTAATGACTTCACTTTATAAGAGTCATATCTTTGTGACCAAGGTTGTGCAATCAAAAACTATCTATTTACAAAAGTTTTTTTTTTTTTTTTGTAACAAAAAACAATTTGATTTTCGAAAAGTTATTTATCCTCAGACCAGCCTAGAGTTCATTTCACTTTCATTGTCTTATCTCGTATTACAACGGATTGTTTAATCAACTAAAATTTATGTCTTGAGTAAAACAAAAAATTATTGTGTTTAATTAGCAAACAAACAATAACAACTACAAACAAGGTGCAACAATATTGGCGGCTTAAAGACTGATGGACCGATATTGAATCAGGATATTAGACCAACATAGCCAGAAGCATGCATGTCAAACTGTCTAAACTAGAGATTTCTCGGTATCAAGTGTTAGAAGCCTTAATGATTAACTATAAACTTCTGAAGTGTTGTTTTCTCACTTAAAACTGAAGGACCCTCATTAAGCAAGTCTGATGCATCACAACTCTGCAATTTAAGTGAAAGATCCAATCTTAACTCTTAAGGTTGAGTAACAAAAAAGGGAAATTCTAAATGTCGAGGGAAAGAGCGAGGAAACCAGCGAGGTAAACGAGGTGGCGGGGGGTGAACCGTTCACCCCCCTCGAGATGTTTTTCGCGCGCGTATCTCGAGGGGGTGAACGGTTCACCCCCCGCCACCTCGTTTACCTCGCTGGTTTCCTCGCCCTTTCCCTCGACACATAGAATCACTCAACAAAAAATATACTGGATAGGTACAGTATGGTACTACATAGTGTTGGATTTGTGTTGGTTCGACGTTCACTGGAGATGGCAGTTCTAACTGCAGTTTGAATGGTGGTGGGTGCATTAGGACATGTTATATCATTTCGTGTAGACGACAGTTTTGTGTTTTATGCTTTTACATGGCACTTTTAGTACAAAAAACAAACTAATCAAAATGGTGAAAGCAACAAATGATGATAAGGAAACAATTGCTGATAAGACTCATTATATTGATACTTTACAAAGCAAAATGTTAGAACTCTGAAACTTAGCTAATGTGTAAAGAAGGAAAAACATGGACAAAAGTTATACTTTAAGTTGCTTGCAAAGGAACAAGAGTTTACATTCTCATCTCAATAGAATACAAGCATCGACGAAGGTATCCTCTCCCATGTTTCATTTACAGTGAGAGAAATCACTGCCCTTCCCTATCAAACCACGCAATTCCAAACTACATGGCTTAACCATTTACCATACATTCCTCAAGACGATAGATTTTAACACATTCTGCAACCTTCCATATACATACATTTTTTTATACTGTTTTTCCTTATTTATCATGTCAAGTCATAAAACCATACAGATAGAAAATAATTTTGTTAGGCATTAAGTGGTATCTTGTGACCGGATCGGTGAACAGCGCAAACATTAAGAGCACCATCAATGTGAAGATTGATCATGGTTCTGTAAGTGACTGGTTTGCTTTCATCACTCAACTTGAACATGAAGCAGTGTATCAGGATAGCAGCAAAGATCTTCATTTGCCTGTAGGCAAATTCCTTCCCCAAACAAATTCTAGGACCAGCCTGAGAATGAATAAAAATTTATTGTGAGTTTACTTTATTAAACCAAACCAAGTAACCAACACATGAAAGTCTTAAATCTTTCCCACTTCAACAGTGAGTGATTTTATTCACCATTGTCACTTATACGACTGTTAATCTTTATTTGATCATCGGATTCAGAATGAACAAATTTGCTATGAGTTCAACCAGCAGAAGTCTCATCTTGCCATTGGGACTACGGTTCATTGGTGTTGTTATTTGGTCATTAGTCGTTAATTGATCATTTAAGTCTGTAATTCATTATGATATGCTTACCTGGAAGGCTGTGAATTTAAAAGCACTTTCATTTCGGAACGATCCATCATCATCTATCCATCTTTCTGGACGAAATTCCTCTGCATCCTCACCCCATATCCAATTCATTCTACCCATGGCGTAAGGTTGATAGGAAATCATATCCCCTTTGTTAATACTGAACCCATCTGGCAAGGTATCATCTGAAAAGCAAATCTTCGCATCCTGTAAGGCCACCATTATTACAATCACAATCGCCAAACAAGTTAAATTACAGACAGACAGCGTTAATTACTACCATTGAAATCTAGAAGTGGTCAAGTTTTATTACCACAGGAAGGGCGGGATACAGTCTAAGAGTCTCAGATAAAGCAGCATGGAGATATATCATCTTGTCAAGAACATCATCAGCTGTCAAACTAGCTGTGAAATCACTGAAAGATGTATACTCCTTCGCGTCAAAGACACCTCTCACTTCTTTTGCAACCTTATCTTGTATATCGGGATGCTTACACAAGCTGTAAATAAACCAGGAAAGAGTTACAGCTGTTGTATCTCTTCCAGCATTTAAGAAATTTAAGATTATGTCCCTCAAGTATTTCGGATCTGTTTCGTTCAAATCCAGAAACCTGGACATGATGTCTTCTTTTTTCTCCTGCCGTCACAGAAAATGAACTTCAAATAAGTATACCAAATAACATTAGACATAGTTATTGGTTAGAAGCTCGAAAACTCACAGAATCATCTTTCGAGTTGGCAACTTTATCAAGCTTGGTCCGAATTAATTTGTACATGAAGTCATCAATCACTTTGAGATTTTTCTTGAGTTGTGCTTCATATCCTACGTTGAGAAACTTCTTGATCCTCCAAAAGATATCAGCGTAGCGCCAAAGGGTCAAGGCACTTGTATCATTGAATGAATTGGCAAACACTGTTCCTTCATCTGATCCATAGATGCTATCCAATTCTACACCAAATCCAACTTTGAATATGGAGTCCAACGTTGATTTCATAAACAGATCCTGCAAGAAATGAACAAGATTTTTATACACATAACAGAGGGAGCCTAATTATGAAATGGGATTCATGTTGCCGACACCAAATTTCTTACTTGAATGTCAACAGAACGATCAGAAGATGCAGCCTCCGATATGATTTTAGCAAGCTTAGCAGCATTTTTACGGAAAACTGCACTGCTAAAGTCCCTCAACACCTTGGTAGAGAACTCATAACTTGACACCTTCCTCTGGTGGCGCCACTTATCGCCGTCAACAGTGAAGATACCATCACCCAATAAATCGTTCAAGATCATGTAATTGTACCATCCCTGCAAAGGCATAAACAGAACAAATATATATTTACAATCTTTGATATTTATAAGACCTAAATAGCACGAGTTTTGAATGCTACGACTCTATGTACCTTGCCATAGTTTGGAAAATTTGTTTTGAGCATGTACTCGACATTGGCAGGATCAGAAGTGTATATCTCATTACGGAAAGGGTTGATCAGCCTATAGGTTCTGTACTTGCGAGCCTCATCAGTCATGTAATGATGCAACCTCTTGAAATGGATAAGGTGGTTCAAGATGGTACCTGCAACGGGGTGGTATTTTCTTTTTTTCTCATTAGATAATCTTCGAATGAAGATTGTGACAGTGAAGAGAAGAAGCAGAAATCCTAAAGCTGTGGGAAAGGAAGAAATTGTGTCACTGAATGATTCCATTAAGCTCATGTTTGGTTGTAGACTTAGCTACTTAGACACTTATGTTTGATATTCTTATACACTTACCTTCGGTATAACATATATATAAAGTTGAGGAGGAAGAATAAAGGAGAATAAATTTCTTCATAGAAATCCAAATGAAACTACTTTTGGTAGTAGAAATGACTTCTGCTAAATGTCTTTTTCCATGTTTACCAAATGAAGCAATTTCTTAAGACCTATATAATCAAAATCTATCTTAATACAAATTTCAGTAACAGTGACTTGATGCCTAATAACTCGTCAACATGCATCCATCCTAATGACCTTTCTAATAGAAAATTGTAACAGTCTTCATAAAAGAATATCACAACTAGTAAATTTCTGAAAATGTATGTACAAACAAAGGGAAGTTCTGTATAGGTAGGTGCCTTAGTTTGACTACTAAGCTTTCTAACGCTTGGTGGTTAACTCGAAATGGCAATTTGCTATCCAAATTAAGTCTTATCCTTATCTGTTTCTGCAGTGTGTACAAGGGACAACAAATTTGGAACTATATGGAGTCCTCAGTGCTACAAGTGAGAGATGCCATCAATAATTTCCTGCAGCTGTGTACGAATTTTTCATGCAATAATTTCAACTCGAAATATGTCACTACCTTATTTGTCAACTGCTGTGATCATATATAATCCAAAACTTTGGGAAAATGACATTGAAACTTCGCACTGCAGAAGTATCAATCATTACAAAAACCAAGAAAAAATCTCTGAAAAGTAGCAAATTTTCATTATATTAAGTGACATAATGAAAAAAAATATATATCCAACTTGTAAGGCGTTTTAATCAGATGAACTAACTTTAATATAACAAATCATGTGCTAACTTCTCAAGATCAACAAATCAATCAAAGCCATTACAGAATTTTTTTTTTTCCGTATGCATAATTGTGGTTGCCCTTTTCATCATCCTCTTTTCTGAACATTTCAATTCAATCTTTATGTTTCTTAGACGCAGCATTACATCTATTCTAAAAGTTAAAGTTGTTTTAGAAAAAAATCTCATAAAGACCTCGAAGAAAATAAATAAATAAAATTTAAGGGTCCATACCTGCCCCTAGAAAAGATGAGATAGAGATAAATGTGGACTGTTTCATTACAGGCCAAAAAACTTGAAAGTTTACAGAAATATCTGATATCCTGATTTCAGCTTTATTTCCTGAAGATGACCCATCCCGTTCTCCTGTATCGAAGACTGCGAAAATTATTTAATGATTAATTAAAAGTTATTCAAAACTCGTGGGGTTGAAAATTGCAAATAGCCCTAAAAGTTCCGTATGGTACGTGCTTCTAATTTTCATTAAGTTTTCTAGCACACACTAATGACTAATGACTTGATTAGTATCTTTACAAATCAGTTGATGTTTATAGCGTGGATTTCTGAATGCATGAACCAAAACAATCTTGTTTTCAACTGTTTGAGATTGAATTGAAACTTGATTATCTTGTTTGAGATTGAATTGTGAAATGATTATGTTGAATTACTGTATGAGTTTCTTCTTGTTGTTTGATGTTGATACATGAATGTGTACTTACATGTTTTATGGATGGATTGTAATATAAGATTGAAAATTTGAGTATTAATTGGGGAATTAGAGCTTAATTAATGCTTCAATGTAGTTGTGATGATGTTTGTTTGTACATGCATGTGGAGGATTTGAGTGATTGGAGTATGAGTTTCTAGATTTTATGAAAGTGCAAATATTTACAAAGGCTAAGCATAAGTTGTTTGATTAGAGCAAAATTGATGTTCAATTAGAGGAAAATTTTGAAAACTTGACTACAACTAATTAATTTTTTTGTTATTGATGAGATTTGGATGGGGGAAAATTTCCATTTTGGAGAATAATGGATGAATTGATACTGGAAAGTTAGGGATTTAGATGTTCTTTGTGTGAATTCCAATGGTTATTATTGAGGCGCGATAATTATTTGTTGAGAATTTATGGAAGTATCCCTTTAATCAGGGCAAGACACTAAGATGTTGATATTGTTATTTTGAATCAGTAGCATCAGTAAATTGAAATATTTGTGTCAATCATCAAGAAAGTTCCCGCTTTAGAAATTATTGACTTTGACATTGTAGATTTCAGTAAAAATAATCATAATTAAAATTTGTGTTGTTTACCTAATCATTTTACTTGATTAACGAACGAAACTTAATTGAATTTTTTGTCGGCGTGTACTATGATTCTCCCCCATTGATAGGCAAACACTTGTCGAATGATATATGTAGTCTTATCTTAGACAATTTTATAATTTGTTAAAATTTTTCCTCTATTATTTTGTATTTTCTAAATTTGAACAATCTGTTTTTGCTTTTTTTTGTTTTATTTTGTTTTCTTCAATAATTTTAAAAAAAATATGCTAGATAATGGTTTCCTAGCCTCACTCTTTCTTAATGAGAAATGCTAGGAAACCATGTTTTGTAAACATGTTTTGCAACCATGATGACGTGTCATGATCTGGAAAGAATGATAAAATCTCTGAAGATTTTATGTGTATCTCAAAATTGTAAAAAACTCCTCTAACGATGCCACATCATCATGGTTATGAAACATGTTTACAAAACATGGTTTCCTAGCCTCACTCTTTCTTAATGAGAAATGCTAGGAAACCATGTTTTGTAAACATGTTTTGCAACCATGATGACGTGTCATGATCTGGAAAGAATGATAAAATCTCTGAAGATTTTGTGTATCTCAAAATTGTAAAAAACTCCTCTAACGATGCCACATCATCATGGTTATGAAACATGTTTACAAAACATGGTTTCCTAGCCTCACTCTTTCTTAATGAGAAATGCTAGGAAACCATGTTTTGTAAACATGTTTTGCAACCATGATGACGTGTCATGATCTGGAAAGAATGATAAAATTCCTGAAAATTTTATGTGTATCTCAAAATTGTAAAAAACTCCTCTAACGATGCCACATCATCATGGTTATGAAACATGTTTACAAAACATGGTTTCCTAGCCTCACTCTTTCTTAATGAGAAATGCTAGGAAACCATGTTTTGTAAACATGTTTTGCAACCATGATGACGTGTCATGATCTGGAAAGAATGATAAAATCCCTGAAGATTTTATGTGTATCTCGAAATTGTAAAAAACTCCTCTAACGATGCCACATCATCATGGTTATGAAACATGTTTACAAAACATGGTTTCCTAGCCTCACTCTTTCTTAATGAGAAATGCTAGGAAACCATGTTTTGTAAACATGTTTTGCAACCATGATGACGTGTCATGATCTGGAAAGAATGATAAAATCTCTGAAGATTTTATGTGTATCTCAAAATTGTAACAAACTCCTCTAACGATGCCACATCATCATGGTTATGAAACATGTTTACAAAACATGGTTTCCTAGCCTCACTCTTTCTTAATGAAAAATGCTAGGAAACCATGTTTTGTAAACATGTTTTGCAACCATGATGACGTGTCATGATCTGGAAAGAATGATAAAATTCCTGAAGATTTTATGTGTATCTCAAAATTGTAAAAAACTCCTCTAACGATGCCACATCATCATGATTATGAAACAACAAAACATGGTTTCCTAGCCTCACTCTTTCTTAATATAAACCGTCCTCAGGGATTTAAAATATATTATATATATAAAGGAGGAAAAGACCACCGCTCCGCACGAATAGAATTGGGAAGCCCCTCCTCTGTTCATCTCGTCACACCTCTCCCAATCGAAAATGGCGGAAAGAGGAGGAGAAGACCAAGTGCGGCCACGCGAGGAGCAGCCAGCGACGGACAACAACAAGAGAAAGCTCGACGAGATTCAATTCGCCAAGCAGAAGGCTCAGGAAATCGTCGCACGACTCGTCAACAGCGCCGAGTCCAAGCGTCCTCGCGTCGACGATTCATCTGATTACACTACGGGTTCTTACCATCCTCAGTTCCCTACTTACTCTGGTAACGAATGTTCCAAAACCCTAACCCTAGTTTTTGCTTTTAGTAACATTTGAATGTCTGGGTTGGAATGTTGGCGGTAATGTGTTATAATGGTTGTTTGGGTTCTTGATTTGATTTTTAAAGTTTATGACTGTTTTTGAGCAATCAGGTAAAAATAATTAACTATAGAAAGCTGAAGTGGTGCATTATTTTCTGATGTAAAAGAGATTTTTTTTTTTTTTAATATAAGTAGAAGAGATTGATTCTCTGTACATAACGCAGACAACCAGGACGCAGTGAAAAAAGAATGCAAACTCTGAATCAGACCTATAATGCCATAGGTAAGGTCGCGGTAACAATCAATTAGGCAAGTTCCTTCTATTACAAGAGATGAGCATTATTGATTAGACAACATAAATAGCTAGTATTGACAGTTCGACAATCAGATTAGCTAGACGACATACATATATTATAGAGAGTGGACTTTGCCAAGCTTAATAGAGCAGTCTTATTTCACAATCACTCCAACCAACAACATTTTTACGAAACAATAACACGTATATGGACATGACCAACATACATATACCGAAATAGTGATACATATACAAAATTTTAATGCTTGAATCTTATAATTAGTCAACTTCATCGACTCCCCATCACTTGAGGGGAGGGGGGGGGATTTAGTGCTAAACTTTCTTTTCACCCACACTAAATCTCTCCCAACTCCTAACATCTCTAATATCTTTTTCTGAGTCTAGTCTATGGTAGGGCATATGGTCCGGATATGGTTTTTGATTTTGTTCAGTTTTACATTAGAGATTCACGTTACACCAAGTTAAAGTTTAACGTAGATCCAAAATAATATTCCATTTTTTACCTCCTACTTAATGGGGCTCTATGTATTTATAATCCTCGCCATATAAACAATCTCACATCTCCACAGACTTCCCCACAACATTTAAATTTACTTCTTTGAACCAACAGAGTTCGTAAGTCTTTTATGAAACATGGTACAATCAAAGAAGTTCAGAGGAGTCAGGCAAGGCCATTGGGGTTCTTGGGTGTCTGAAATTCGCCACCCACTTCTGTAAGCACTACCACTTACATAATTTGAGCATATTTTTTATGTACTATGTAGTTTGTTTTCGCGTTGTTTATATATGGGTGTGTTTAGTTAATGTGTTGATGATTGCAGGAAGAGGAGAGTATGGCTAGGCACATTTGAGACCGTGGAGGAGGCAGCTAGAGCTTATGATGCGGCAGCTATTTTAATGAGTGGTCAGAATGCTAAGACCAATTTTCCAATAAGCAAGTCCTCTTCCGGAGACCCCTTGGTTGATGGTGGTGATGTTTCCAAATCGTCCTCTACAGATCTTGCAGCCATCCTCAATGCAAAGCTTCGGAAATGTTGTAAGGCGCCTTCACCTTCCCTCACTTGTTTAAGGCTTGACACGGAAAACTCACATATAGGCGTTTGGCAAAAGCGCGCTGGGACTAGTTTGGACTCAAATTGGGTGATGACCATCGAACTTGGTAAGAAAAACACGAAATCCTCCAGCGAGTCGTCCTCATCATTGCCAGATACCCCCATGGAAGGCCAGAATGATAATGTAGAAGGAGGGAAAATGGAGGAAGAAGATAGGATTGCATTGCAAATGATAGAGGAGCTTCTTTTTAAGAATACCCCTGGTCCTTCAGGGGAAGCTAGCCTTCAAGTGTAGTCCCACACACACCCAACAAGGAGGGACACAAGTGTTTGTTCCTCACTCTGGTTCATCTACTATACATTTTTCCAGTACTTTGGGCTAGGATACTCTATGCAGTCGTGAAGCTTTGGCAGATATCATGAGTTTGTTCTCGCCAGGAAACTAGGTATGCAAAAAAAAAAAAAAAATACATAAATAAAAAAAATTTGAAGTGTCTGATTATGTGAGTTTAAGATGTACAAGTCTGCCTGATACATAGTTTGCAAGTTGGATTTAATTTTGATCCTACTTAGCCTCGTAAGTCCAAACTGCATTGCAGTAAAAATGGGTAAGAATAGGTGTAAGAAGTTGTTGGTGGTAAAGATTCTTACTTTCGTGATGACCTGGAAGTCATGTGGATCCATCTCTCTAATTTTTTTAATCTTTACTTCCTGTCAACAAATTCGTTAAATATATGGCCACTCCCGCTTTTGTCTCTTAATCTGTTCTACTTTCACTCGTAGGTCTTGACTGGCTTTATGTGATTATGTGACAACTAACAATTCGTCCTCCAAGCTTTGTCAAGACAGATGACCAATGATGCAAAGCAGCTTCAGCTCTTACAGGTCAGTCACCTTGATCATTGATTCTTAATTTGCATAATGCATTCCTTAGGTGAGGGGGAAAAAACAATAAATGAACATCACTATCTGGTCTGCATACTGGTGGTAATTCAAATGCATTTGGCCGTATTTTTTTTTTTTTTTTTTGAAAATTGAGCAGGGGTTATTAAAGGATCCCCGAACCTAAAGAAAAAGGAGCGTTACATTCGTAGATACTTTTTCCCGACACTATCCTCATACACAATTTTTTTTTTCCAATTCTCTGCAAAGGAATTAGGAGTGAAAAGTTCTGATTAGGGTATAGCTTGGCTACTAATTGGTCTCTCGAAAGTGGTGAACGACCAAACCCCTATATCAACGTTTGTACTTGCTGTTACTTTTCTTGATTCTAGATGATCTTCGAGGAAAAACCTTGAAGTCTTTTTAGTAGTCCCGGTCCATCGTGTTTTCTGTTGGCATATTCTTCTTATCGAATCTTTTCGTTAATCGAATGTGGTATGTCTTTAAACCTGACACTATTCTTGACCTGACGATGTATTCATCAAAATCTTCTTCATCCAAACCGATTTCATCCAAATTGTGGGAATCGGTCTCCAGTTCGGTTTCACTGTTCGCGTTACGAATCACATAGTTCACAATAGGCGGACTGAACTTCGAGTCCTCTTTTTCCTTCACTAAAGCAAAACCCGAGTGCGCAATAGCCGCTTGTGCGTTTTTCCCGGGTACTAATTGGCCGTTCGGGCTATCGCCCACAATGGGAGCTTGAACTTCCATAACCGCTGGCATTGCATTGTCCTCTGTGTGTACATTCTATGGCCTGGAATTACTACCTGAAGCCTCGACAAAATCTTGGCCAAGGGTCTCATTTTTATTAGGGATAGACTTCTCTGTTTCATCGCCTAAAACCTGGGTCCCTTTGATTAAAACCTCCCGAGTCGTCTTGGCTGTAACAGAACGTGATTGCTCTGTTTTGAGAGCAGCAACCGACACCTGCATCTGCCCTGTTTTGGGTGAAAGAGAGTGCGTATGCACTGATTCACTGTCGTGACATCCTGCCGCAGATTGAAGACGCTCTGATGTATCACAATACCTAATGTTTGTCGCCTTGTCAGCTTTACTAATGGTATAACCAGCCCCCATTAATATGTCTTGGGTATTCTCATTAGAATGTTGCATTGTTTCCTTGCCGATGTCTACAAAATCCTCTTCCGAGTTTTCATCACATAAAACACCAAACTTGTTGGCCAAACTGATTTTATCGACTTTCCCATCCCGTGATTTCACTTTTTCTCCTTATTCTTGTTCACTTATAATTTCAGCTCCTTGAGAATCTTTCGCCCCACTAGTCCCTATTTTCTCCTTTGTTTTCATTGATTTTTTAGTAATCGGGACATACACTTGCTTCTTCGCATTTTGTCCTTGAGACTCCTTGTATTGATTTTGAATTAGCTTTGCCTTTTCTGTAGTCGTGCCTTCCTTATGATATTCTCCATCATCATTAGATTGTTCCTTCCAATGTTTTAAAAAGCGTTTTTAAGCTTCGAGGCGGTCTAGCTTTTTTCGAGGCGAAGCGTAGCCTCGAGGCGTAGCGAGGCGTTTTTTGTAAAAATGATGAAAAATATATAAATAAAAAATAAAATTACGACATTTTATATTTTTGTTCTCAACTGATTAACAGAGCATTTCATTCAAAATAAGGACACCAATGAGAATGACACCAATGCAAAAAAAAAAAAAACAAAAAAACAAAACAAAAGGATTTCATTTCAGTCTTTAGAGCATTTCATTTCATTCAAAATATATCAAAGCAAACACGCATTTTAATCTTATGCATTTCATTTCAGTCCCAGTCAAAATGCCACCATATTGAATCAAAACAGAAAGTAGTACAACCAACCTAAACAGAAAGTGAAGAAGAAGTAGAGCTGAAAAAGAAGTGTAATTAGAAGAATGAGAACTAAGAAGTGTAATTAGAACTTCGGCTGGTTCGATCTTCTTTTCAGCTGGTTCGATCTTCAACTGCTGGTTCGATCTTCTCTTCGGCTGGTTCAATGACTCGATCGATCTTCTCTGAATCTCTGTTCCTCTCTTCTTCTACTCTTCCCTGTTTGGTCTGCAAAGAAAAGAATAGAATCGGTTGAGTTAGGTTAAAGAAAATTTCTGAAGTTCAGCCGTTGGATCTGTCTAAAGATCCGAACAGATCTGACGAATCCCAATTAGATGGAAGCGTATGCCTCAGAACGCTTCAAAGCGTACAATTCAGAGCATGCGCCTCGGCACATTAAGGCGAGTGCCTTGAACTGGCACCCCGAAGCGTACGCTTAGAGGCGTTTTGCTAGAGCACCGCCTCGACTCGCGCCTCAAGGCATACGCTCTAATCGCTTTTTAAAACCATGGTTCCTTCTTCATTCCCATAAGTTTCTTACAATAATCCCTCTCATGTCCAATTAACGAACAATGGCCACAGTATTTAAATCTAGGGTATTCTAGTTTCTGCCAATATCCGCCATATTTTAGACTCTCAAGCCAAATTTTATGAGGTAAAGATTTAGTTACCTCCATCTCGATGCACATACGAGCAACTTTTGGTCGAGCAAAATATCTAGTGCTATCATCGATCCTAAGAAAATTACCAACCGAATTCCCAGTCACCTTCATAATTGCTGGGAGAAAAAATGTGAAAGGTAGATACCAGTGTTCTAAAAATCGCTAGGCGCTAGGCGGGCGGCGAGCAGGTGCCTAGGCGGTCTTATGTTTTGTATTATGACTTTAATAATTTACAAAAGTTAAGCATAATACTTTATCAATTACATCAAATTTAATGTCAATATACATATGCAAAATTTAAAAACATGAAAATTAACAATTGTGAACAAAATTTATTAAAACTCAAATGACTTAAGTTGGTCATGATGGATACTTTATATAAATTTGAATTTGTGTAATCTTTTATTTTTCTTCAAATTGCATGAATAACCTCAGTTATGTTTGATAAAATCTACATTAGTAAAATTGGTACCGGCAGATCCTTTGAGAATTCCATTAATTAATCATCTTTCGCTACATTTAGACATATGATCATCATCATCATCATCATCATCAAAGCCCATTCCCGAGATTTTCTAAAAAAACAATTAAATAGTTTATTTCTAAAAAATAGGAAAGAAAAATAAAATAAGAACACAATCAACCTTATTAAAAAATTTTAAAAATAATAAAAAATTAAAAAAAAATTAAAAAAAAAAATAAATAAATAAAAAAAAAAAATCTCCCAGACCGCCTAGAGTCCGCCTAGACCCCGCCTAGGCCGCCTAACCCGCCCAGACCGCCTAGCCCGCCTAGACCCCGCCCAGACCCGCCCAGACTGCCTTCCCAGGCATTAATCTGGGCGGTTTTCCACCTTCTAGCGCCTAGGCGCCACCTAGACCGATTTTTAGAACACTGGTAGATACAGAGTTCGATCCATATTGGGGCCAATTCCGAATCCGCCCGAAGGCTAAAACCAGGGTGCCAACGAAAGATTTTATATCTAACGCCCCGAATAGTGAAGGAATTTGAAAACACTTTCTTAACTTCATCTTCCTATTGTAAATACACCACAACATGCCTTTGATCAATAAGACCCATAATGAACTCACTGGATATTTCCCAAGATCTGTGAATGGAGTCTCTTATAGAATTAAGCGAAGGCCGGAAACTTGAAAACTTCAACACCACAACATGATTAGACATGTGAGCCTCTCCCCTTGAGACATCCGAATCGGATAGCAATAAGGTCGGGCTGCCCTCTTTTCGAAACTTGTGGAATCCGATGGTTTGTCGTCAAGATCATCCTTCATTGCTTTGCCTAGGACCTGCACAAATGAGCGCTTCGAAACCCCATCATCTTCCCGCCCAACCACAGGGGAGTTCCCCTTGGCTGGTTGTGTCGTTGCCATAAACCCTTCCCGCCCCGCCCCATTTAACCCAAACAACAACAACCCAAAAAAATTTACATACAATAAATTTTAAAAAATACAACATATTACAAAAAAAAAAATAAAAAAATTCTACAGATCAGATCTGAGTTACCTAATCTAAAAAATATTACAACAAATAAAAAAAAAATTCAACAAATTCAAAAAAAAATTACAACATATACAAAGAATTCGATCTCTGAGATCAGATCTCACATCTTGAAAACTGATCGGATCAGATCTTGATCAAGATCTGATACCTTGATCAGATCTCAGTCTCGGATCTTGATCTTGATCTCTTGATCTCGATCTCTGATGGGAGGAAAAAACCCTTTGTCGGATTTGAAGCTTGGACATCGAAACCCTTCGCGGCGTGAGGGAGGGAGATCTCGACTGTGAGAGGAAGATCTTGGCGATGAGAGGTCGTGGCGTGAGGGAGGGAGATCTCTCTGTGAGGGAGATCGCGGCGTGAGGGAGCAGGGAAGCAGTTCGCGGCGTGAGGGAGCAGGGAAGCAGATCGCGGCGTGAGGGGAGCGCGAGAGAGATCGCGGCGAGGTGGGGATCGCTCTGTGAGAGGGTAGGGATGAGGGAGAGGCCTTCGCTCTCGAATCGCTCCTCGGTCGGCCCCTTTGCGTTCTTGTGTGAGAGGCAGAGAGGGAGGGAGAGGCGGGTGAGGGACTGAGGGTGTGTTCTCTGTCTGTGAGGGAGGGAATGAGGGAGAGGAAGAGGGATCAAAGGGTTTTTTAATCCCTTTATAAAGGGGAAGGGCATCGTTGTAATGTTACATAATAAATGGATAAACGGATATCCGTGGGGCGGATATGGCCAAATCCGTATCCGCCCCGAATATTTAATGGATGTTGTTTGGATATCTGTATCCGCCGCAAAATCCGTTTAGGCATATCCAAAACCGCCCCAAACGGATTGGGTGGGGCGGATATCCGTAAAAATCCGCCCCACTGCCATCCCTATTCAAGGGTAGAGATTAAAATATATAAACAAAATTTGTAAGTATAAAAAAAAAAACAGATTTCAACCAAAAAACAGATTTCAACCAAAAACATATTTCATCTTAATATCAAAAGCAGTGATTACAAATTACAATAAAAAAATGTTCATAAATGTAGAACAACAGAAGAGGGATTACAATTTACAGAAGCAAGGGATTAAATCAGATTTCAGATTCAGATCATTACAATTTATTACATCCTGACCCATTCGATCATTAACCCATTCGATCTCCTTCTTCCCCATTAAGATTCAGATCATTAAGATTATTACATCCTCGAAAATCATTAACCCATTCGATCTATTGTACAAAAAATCGATATCAATCACTCAAAGTTTGAATAATCGTCTATTGATGAACATGCTATCTTAGCAGAGTCCAAAAACATTACAACTTATAAGAAAGGTGGCAAGTCATGGGGGTGATTAAAAAAAGCCCTGCATTTTAAGTTGGCGATACTCAACCGGGTCCCCCTGTTTCTCCATTATTTTGTTTTCGACATGAAGTGTACTGTTGAAGTGAACAAGTTGAGGAACCTCGATCACTAGATTCATATTCAGATTACAGTCACTAAAACTCCAGAGCCCTTCTTTACAGCGAGGGAATGGACGAGGGAAGGGTGTAACCGTGTAACCACCCATTCCTCTCGAGATTAGCAATGGCATGCATCTCGAGGCACCCATCCCTCACCCATTTCCTCGGCATTTGAAAAGGCGAAACCTCCGTACAAAAAAACAGAGGAGGCCCGTCCTACCAATCACTAGATTCATTCATATTACGCCCATGTCATGATTTTAGTTAGGATGTTGAATGTTATCATTTAAAATTGTACAACTTTCCAGTGAGATACATGTACCATGTGCATGAGAAACTCGTGTAGGTTATATACACATCATGACGATGCATACGACGTAAGAAAAAAATATCAACATCAAAGGCAAAAACTGAAACATAAAACTTTCCCCACAATTTTTCCATAAACAATTGAAACGTAGGATAATCAAATACTAAATCATAGAACTAAAAACAGCAAATAATGAACCTAATCTACCAAGGGAAAAGGTTGAACTAGAACATCTTGGAAACCAAATGAAGCTCAAACCGCGTTGGAAGCAGTCCGACCTAACATCTTATACAGGAGCAGAGCCAGGATGTTCAACTGAAGGGGGCAACATTATAGTAAACCTTTTGTAGGAGAGAACTTTGTTTTATTGAGGGAGCAAGGGAAACATAACTGCAATTTCTAGGGGGCACTCAATGGTAAAAATTAACTACCCCCCTTGGTTTGTACATAGCATTCTTATACAGTTCTAAGCATTTTGCTATTGCTGCATATTGAATTTATAAATGGCAAATGAAAGGTTTTAGTTTTGCTATACGTACTAGAACTTCAATGTCTAGTTTTCCCTCAGCAGTGAAATCGAGCCCCTACCTTCACACTGAAGCATGATGAGATGCTTACAACTGGGGTAAGGCTTGAGCAATTCAACCATGACAATCTTATGTTTCTGTGTGTAAGCCAAACTCTAACACACGAGATCATCTAAAATGTTGAATGAAAGACATCACTTGTACAATCATAATCTGATGCAAACATTTACTATTGGACGTCTGAATTTTAAAACAAAAATAAATGGTGATTGAACATGTTTTTGATCTTTGAAATCCAGCCCCTGCTTTCAGCATGATGAGATGCTTATAAGGGGAAAGGCTTGAACAATTCAAACATGACAATCTTAGAATTAATGGCCCTTTAAACCAATGGTAAGACTTCTCCTATTAATTTCACTTTGTCCATTTTCCAACACCTCTAACCAAATATTTTATCTGATTTCATGTTTTTTCTTTACTTGCCTATCTATTTGCTTGTTTATGAATTCTAGGTAAATTTGGCCTAGTCCTTGATTCAATTCTTTTAAGGTCTCAACCTCTCTTTGGTTTAGGCCTTATCCTTAGTGAAATAGGTATGTTTCTTAATTTTTTGTCATGTAATGGTTCACTTGGGGATAGGCCTTATTACGTAAGGCCTACTCCTTGGTGAACTAGGTCCCTTTAAGGTCAAGTGAGTTAGGAGAGTTTCATATTTGGACTGTTTTCTGCTTATTGATTGAACATAAGCTTATTGATTGTTTTCTGTTTATTGATTTGAACGTAACTTTCCTGCTCAACTTGGTTGAACATAAGCTTTAGATAAGCTTATTGATTGTTTTTTACTCAACTTGGCTGAACATTCTGCCATAATTTTAATATGCAATATAATTACTTTCTCTGCTCAACTTGAATGCTGCAAGTATGCTTGAATGTCAGTATGCTGCCAGTATGCTTGAATGCCAGTTCACTGCCAGTAGGAATGCCAGTATGCTGCTAGTAGGAATGCTAGTTTGAATGCTAATTTGAATGCTGGTTGAATGCCAGTATGTTATTTGAATTTATTTCAGTGTTAATTTCCGCGTTTCAGCATTTCAACGTTTAAATTTCAGCATTGTAGCGTTTAAATTTCTTTATTTCACCTTATTAATATGTTCCGCTTACCTTTGTCGATCCTACAAATGTGCCAACTCAAAATAGAAAAGAATATTTTATTCTATCTAATAAGATGTTGATTAGTATGTAAAAAGGTATCTTAGTTGTAACTTAGAGTCTTCATTTGAATGTGCAACTTTATGAGATTTGTATTACATAGCTTAAGCATTCAATACGTTTCTCATGCACTGCTATTTCAAATTTTACAGGTTTAGGGGTTGCTGAATTGATATTGGTTTTGAAGTAGAAGATATGAAATTTTGAAGTAAAACACATTTTGTGGGATGATCGATATGGTGTGCAAGATCACATGAATTGTTGTATGTATCATTTTTATTTTTATTGTATGTCCCATAGACGATCACTATGATTTATGTAGTTCTTTAAGTTTAAGTGAGTTATATCTCAAATTGATAGAGTATAAAGTTGTTTGAGATTGTATATTTTTGTAATGGACAAATTGTTGATTATATGAAAATTAATATAATTGTTTTCAAGTTTGAATAATTTCTTCTGAATGACAAAAAAAGGCAATGAGAAATTTGAAATTAATAGAAAAACCAATTTCATTATAAAAAATGAATTTTCATTAGTACTTTTTTTAGTTACAGCAAGTTAGTGTTAGCAACGGCAAATGCCGTCTCAATTTTGACAACTTAATTTGCAATTTAGCAACGGTTTGAAGCAGTCGCCAACTAGCCGCAACAAATGCCGTTCCTGTTTTGTTAAATTGATTTGCAACTTAGCAACAGTTTGAAGCCGTCGCTAATTAGCCATGGCAAATGCCGTCCCTATTTTGTTAAATTGATTTGTAACTTAGCAACGATTTGAGGCCGTCGCTATTGCAGTTGTCTCAAATAAATCAACGGAATTTTTGCAAATAAAACAACGGAATCAGCGACGGTTTTCAGCTGTTGCCAATTAGCTATGGAAAAATTTACCATTGCTAATTCAAATAGCGACGATTTAAATAGCTATAGTATTGCGACGGTCGTTGAGCTCTTGCTGATTCATTTTAGTTACGATTTTCTGATAATTAGCAACGGTAAACGTCGTTGCTGAATTAACTTTTTTTTTGTAGTGAATGGTCAATATGATCTATCCATACAACTTGTTTTTTTTTTTTTTTTTTCTAATTGTACAAAAGAATTGATATCAATCACTCAAAGTTTGAACAATCGTCTATTGATGAACATGTTATCTTAGCAGAGTCCAAAAACATTACAACTTATAAGAAAGGTGACAAGTCATGGGGGTGATAAGAAAGCCCTGCATTGTAAGTTAGCGATACTCAATCGGGTCCCCCTGTTTCTCCATTATTTTGTTTTCGACATGAAGTGTACTGTTGAAGTGAACAAGTTGAGGAACCTCAATCACTAGATTCATATTCAGATTACAGTCACTAAAACTCCAGAGCCCTTCTTTACAGCAAGGGAATGGACGAGGGAAGGGTCTAACCACTCATCCCCCTCGAGATTAGTGACGGCATGCATCTCATGGCATTCCTCGGCATTTGAAAAGGTTAAAACTCCGTACAAAAAAACAGAGGAGGCCCATCCTACCAATCACTAGATTCATTCATATTACGCCCATGTCATGATTTTAGTTGGGATGTTGAATGTTATCATTTAAAACTGTACGACTTTCCAGTGAGGTACATGTTCCATGTGCATGAGAAACTCATGTAGGTTATATACACATCATGTCAACGCGTACAACGTAAGAAAAAAATATAAAGATCAAAGGCAAAAACAGAAACATAAAACTTTCGCCACAATTTTTCCATAAACAATTGAAACGTAGGATAATCAAATACTAAATCATAGAACTAAAAACAGCAAATAATGAACCTAATCTACCAAGGGAAAAGGTTGAACTAGAACATCTTGGAAACCAAATGAAGCTCAAACCGTGTCGGACAGCTTCTTGGAAGCAGTCCGACCTAACATCTTATACAGGGCAGAGCCAGGATGTTCAACTGAAGGGGGCAACATTATAGTAAACCTTTTGTAGGAGAGAACTTTGTTTTATTGAGGGAGCAAGGGAAACATAACTGCAATTTCTAGGGGCACTCAATGGTAAAATTTAACTACCCCCCTTGGTTTGTACATAGCATTCTTATACAGTTCTAAGCATTTTGCTATTGCTGCATATTGAATTTATAAATGGCAAATGAAAGGTTTTAGTTTTGCTATACGTACTAGAACTTTAATGTCTAGTTTTCCCTCAGCAGTGAAATCGAGCCCCTACCTTCACACTGAAGCATGATGAGATGCTTACAACTGGGGAAGGCTTGAGCAATTCAACCATGACAATCTTATGTTTCGTGTGTAAGCCAAACTCTAACACACGAGATCATCTAAAATGTTAAATGAAAGACATCACTTGTACAATCATAATCTGATGCAAACATTTACTATTGGACGTCTGAATTTTAAAACAAAAATAAATGGTGTTTCAACATGGTTTTGATCTTTGAAATCCAGCCCCTGCTTTCAGCATGATGAGATGCTTATAAGGGGAAGGCTTGAACAATTCAAACATGACAATCTTAGATTTAATGGCCCTTTAAACCAATGGTAAGACTTCTCTTTTGGAACATCTCCTACCATTACCTGTCACCCATGACTTCTTTCTATTTATAAAAAGCTGTTTAGACATCTACAAAGGAGAAACTTAAACCCACAAGTTTGGAAAAGAAATCTAAACACACACATAGCTTACCATCATGGCACATACTATGCTCCCCCCTCTAAGCCCACTCTCACAATACATCAACACTCGAGTCCTTACCTTCTATGTTCTTGGTGTCTGTGAGTTAGAGATCCCATTCACCAAGTCTCAAACCCTGCAATTTCTCGAACATGGCCTACTTCCTATTCACAAACGCTTCTCATCCATCATTGTCACTGATGAGAAAGGTGTACAACGATGGAAACGGATTGAGTGTTGTATCGAAGATCATCTTATAGTTCCTACTTTTCCGTCAGGGTTATCCCCTGAAGAATATGATGAGAAACTCGAAGAGTACCTATCTGAGATAAACATGCAACCCATTCCTGAAACTCGTCCCCCATGGGAAGTTCACTTGATCGCTTATCCCACATCACACGCAGCTGGAACACTAGTGTTCAAGATCAACCATGCCATCGGCGATGGTTACTCATTAATGGGTGCATTGTTTGCCTTATTTAAAAGGGCAGATAATCCTTCTCTCCCACTTAAGTTCCCTACTGCATCTTCTAGACTCCCTGGACTATCTAGCAGTTACTCCAAAGTGTCTACTTTTGTGTATAGGTGTGTTAATACAGTTTCTGACGTGACTCGAGGCATACTAGGTACATATTTTGAAGACGATAACTCAGTACTCCGATCAAGGACACCTGGGGTGGAGTACAACCCAATCAATATCTCATCGGTTACCTTTTCCCTCGATGACATTCGAAAAGTTAAGTCAAAGATTGATGCGGTGAGTCTCTATAAGTAAAAATCCTTTTGAGTCATGACATATTAACAACAACAAACAAAAGAACTAGAAGTTTACTTTACCAAACACACTAACAATAAATTTCAATACTTTCAACCCAAGTGCCATTAAAGTTAAACTCACTCTGTGATTTGTTAGAGTTAGTGAATGTAATATAGTAGAAGTTAATTCTGAAATACTAATTATAGTTTATCGTTTCTTGGCCAGACTGTAAATGATGTTACAACTGGGTTGATAGCCTATGCACTACAATTATACATGAAGAGGAAGGAGCAAGTCCCACTCGAAACACGTAGCACGGCCTTGATTGTAATGAACATGAGGATGCTAAGAGGGTACAAGAATCTTGAAGAGATGCTAAAAGCAAACATATGGGGAAATCATTTTGGTTTCTTGAGCGTAGCGCTCCCTTCATATAGTGATATTGATAATGTTGATCCCTTGGAGTACATCACAAGATCAAAGGGCGAGATGAAGAGAAGGATGAACTCCATGGCCAACTATTTCAATTCTAAACTGTTGTACTTACTCAGAAGCATCAGGGGTCCAGAGGTAAGGATCGAATTGATTTATGGTTGACAAAGAAATTTATATATATTCTGAAAACAATAGAAGAATATACTTAAGTCTTTCATTGTTACAGGCTGCAGCAACATACCTTCACTCAAATTTGAAGAACACGACCATCATGATTACAAACATGTGTGGTCCTGTAGAGAAAGCAGCGATTGCTGGTCATCCACTTAACAGCTTCTACTTCACAGTGCCTGGAGTACCTCAGGTGAAGTCAATACCAAATATAGTTAATTCTATACATTAAGTTGGAAACTCTGCAGCTATAAAATTACAATATATCATTCTCTTATATTTTCTTCTTTCTTAATGTTGTGATGCAGAGCGCGGTGTTTACTATAGTAAGTTATACTGGAAAGCTACGGCTGGTTGCAACAACAGAGAAAGGGTTTATTGATTCAAAATTGCTTTCTTATTGCTTAAAAGAAGCCTTTCAGAAGATCTACATAGCTGCTGTTGGAGAAGATCTAGCAAAGGTCAATTGAACAAAATCTATTGGATTGAACAACTGGGCTAGAAAATTGGCCCTTATCCATATTGGCTCCTTAATTACGTCCAAATTATGTATGCATTTGCAGTTTATAAATGTGCATCCCCTGTGATTTAAGGCAATGATCTTGCCATGTACTTGTTGAATCGTCGATGTGTCGTGCTGAATGAAACTCCTGATTTTTTAGGATTAACACTCTTTCTCCAATCTACAGTGGATTTACCATCTAATATTGACTGTATATAGGACATCTAAGCCTAAAAGGCCTTGTTTTAAATGAAATTACCCTAGAAATTATAGGCTAGAATGAGCTCTTTAACTAGGAGCTAGGCCTCTCCGAAGGAACTCTAAAAGTATACACGACTACTATGGATGCTTTGAACAGCAAAACAACCATATAATTCATCACAGTTGTTAAGCCACGCAAAAGTATTGATAAATAAATCTTGTATAAGATTTTCATGCAACAAATATAATTTAGTTTTTCACTGTGAAGTATAGTCTATAATAACTTCAAGATGACAACCCTGAACTCGCAATTGTTGCAGACATATATGGGAGAGAAGCTCTTTATGTACCAAAGCATTTAAGCAGATAGGTTAGTGGTAATATGAGTGACATTAATAATAATAATAATAAAAAAAACATGCATTTATAATACTGTAATTAACAACTTCAAAACTCGGACTTTGCACATCACAATGTGCATCGAGGTAGCATGAGAAAAATGAACAGTGAACTTGTACAGTGAATTGTATACACATGCTATGCTATGACTCCAGATTCTCTATTTTTGTTTTCTATCAGGACAACTCCACATTCTCACGAACCCGATTAACCAGTCTTCTTAAAGACTGGTTATCGAAGGACGAGTCTATCTCCCGGATTTTGTTTACAAAGTCCATGGCTTCTTTGAACTTGCCTGTGTTACAATAACCATCAACTATAATCTTGTAGGTGAGCTCATTGGGTCTGCAACTGTGCTCCATCATATAACTGAGTACATCATCTATATCTGCAAACAAACCCTGACAAGCATATCCTGACACGAAAGTATTATAGGTAACGACATCAGGTCGAATTCCCCTTACTGTCATTTCCGACATAATTCTTAGAGCCTCCTGCATGAGCCCTTGCCTACAAAACCCTTTGATGACAGTGTTGTAAGACACGAGATCTGGTCTTCCTCTAGTTTTTTGAACTGCCCTGAGAATTTCCTCTGCTTTCCAACCTTCCGAACTTCTTGCATACATATCCATCAAGCTGTTGTAGGTAACAAGATCAGGTTGCAACCCGCACTCTTGAATCATTTGCAGCATCTCATGGGCCTGGTCAAACATTCTGTTCTTGGCATAGATTGAAAGCATCGAATTGAAGACAACTAAATCAGGCTTGTATCTTTTTTTCAATTCGGAAAATGCTCTCTCCATGCCATTTATCTCTCTGCACTTTAAGTTTGTAAGAATAAGCGTTCTCAAGAGCATCCAACTTGGAAATATCTGCCCATTGTAGATTTCTTCTTCAATTGCTTGTATACCTTTGACATAACCTCCCCTGGCATAAGATTGAAGCATCAAGGAGTAAGAGGTTTCACTCGGCTTGAAACACTTCCTCTTCATGTCTGAAAGTATAGACTCCGCTGCTTTCCAGTCGCCTCGCCGTGATAGTGCATTCAGAAGTGCATTGTAAGTTGTAACAGATGGGCTAAAGCCCAACCTGATAAGCTCATCATACATCTTCAATGCGTCGTTTCCAGAACCACAACGACCATATACGCTAATCAATGTGTGAAAAGTGTCCTGGTTTGGCTCAAACCCAGAATTCTTCATCTCCCGGAAAACTTGGTTCACATACTTCCTGTTACCCTTACTACCACATATGGTAAGCATGGTGTTCCACGTAACCTGATTAGGACGGCAACCATTTGATTTCATATCAGAGAGAATATCTACCATCTCTTCTAATCTCGACTTCTTTGCTAGCATCCCAATGATGGTGTTATATGTACTGACATTAGGAACAACACCCAGTTTCTTCATCTGATCAAACACTTTCAATCCCTCATCCTCCTTTCCAATCCTTCCATAGGCGTTTATTACTGTAGTGTATGTTATAGTATTAGGCATAATGCCTTTGCTGGTCATTGTGTCTAAGACAGCTGCCCCTTCTTCGCAAAACCCAGCTGTCACATAGGCAGCCACAAGCTCATTGTAGGTCACTGCATCCGGTGGGCAATTGTTCTTCCCCATTTCCTCCAAAACCTTCAAGGCCTCAGTGTAAACCCCGGCTTTCCCATACACATGAAGTAAAGCATTATAAGTAAACGTTCCCGGGACATAACCTTGCATCTTCAAATCCTCAAAAAACTTGGAGGCTTCCTCCAACATCCCTTCTCTTCCACAAGCAGATATAACAGTACAGCAAGTGAATTCATCGAATGCAAGTCCAGCACCTTTCATTTCATCCAATAGTCCTGAAATCTTATCCCAAGAGCGACCTATCTTCCCATACACATCAAGCATGACATTGTAAGTTACCAAAGTAGGAAAGAGCCCCTTTTCCCTAATTTTATCAAATAGGGAAATGGCTCTTTCATACTTCCCTGTCCTAGAATAAGCATGGAGAATCGTAGTATACGATCGAACATCCAACTCGTACTCTTCCACAGGAATTTCATCAAACAACTTAGCTGTAATGGTATGTTGAGACTCCCTAGCTAAAATTCTAACCACAATTTCTATTACCTGATCTTCCAACCTAATTTTTCGTCTCTCGAAATGCGAAACAATCCATTCAAACAACAAAACAGCTTTCTCCCAATACCCACAATACTCCAAACCTTTCAATAGACCAATTGAATCAAGCTTAAGTAATTCAGACTCAATAGAGCAAAACAATTCATTCAAATCCGAAATGGGGTGATTGACAATGGAATTAAGTGTCAACTTACCCTTAGCAGACATGAAATGAAGAGCCCTATCCACCTCATCAGCTCCAATAGACTCTTCTTCGCCTTCGCTGTCAAACTGTGGGTCAGAAACTGAAATGGGGTTCTGGGTTTTCTTTAAAGGGAAGTGGGGTTTTCTTGAATCCGAAAATTCACGCTTTTTTGGGGTTTTTTTAGAGAGATGCTGAAGGTGTTGCAGAAGATAGTCGAAATGGCAGGTAGAAGGAGAGGTAGAAAGTGGCGGGAGAGGTAGAGTTGCAGAGCTGAATTTCAACTGCTGACTTTGGTTTGGTTTCGTTGTTGTTGTTGTTGTTGTTGGAAGGATTGGTCTGTTTGCAAACAGGTTTCCCTCCATTAGAGCGGATTGAAGAGAAGTGAAATGAAGAGTAAAAGTTCAATGTTTTTGCATAAAGGTTCAATCTTTATGCATTGGGGATTGGTTGGTTTTGGATGAATGTTCAACCAATCTTAATGAGATTACAAAGACATGGATGAGTGAAGAGTGAAAGAGATAAGAGAAGTTGGAGGAGTTGCTGAGTGAGTGAGTGACTCTGGGTGAGTGTCGACTCAACCGGTTTAGGGTTTGGATGTGTCCATAACCCATTGGATCAACTAAGCGGGTCAAGATGTGTTCGTGCGCTATGTTGTGACTCTTATTTTTGTATTGGAAAAATCTAGGATGCCTGGTACTCTTATTTTTGTTACACTTGTCTCAATGCAAAATCAACGGTGATGGCACCCACCAGGCAGAGTACCAGGCACCCTAGTCTTACTCTTTTGTATTTGGATGTGGTAGTTGACGTAACGTCGTTTTGTTGACTTATAATTATTGATTTTTCAAAAGTCAATTTGTATTTTTTTTTTATGAATGAACGTCACACCATGTGAGAATGAGAGTTAGAGACTAGAGTTTGTAGTGTTTGATACGAGGGAGTAAAATCTTGAGCTCTTTTTGTGATGTTGCTCGCCGCCATGAGTGAAGGTGCCTAAATGAGCATTTGCTTCAATCGGATGTATATTGCTTGTACCCAATTTGTTGTTACATGCTAAATATGCGACAATGTTTATACATGGCGAACACGTGTGAAATGGACTCATGCATGGCATGTGGGAGAAGTCACATGTGCTTGGCACACGAGACAACAAAGAATATTCACCTTGTGGAAGTAAGTTTTGGAGGGAAAGCTAAGTACGTGATCAGTGATAGAGTTAGGATTTTTGTTAAAGGAGGCAGAGTGATGAGTCATTGTTAATTAAAGATAATATAATAATTAATTAATTAATTAAACATATTTTTTAATTTGAAAAATACATGAATAAATATAGAAAACACTAACTGCAATCAACTGAAACCGATAAAAGAGTCCGGTATTCCATTTTCTCTGCATCAGATCGCTTAGAAAAATGATTGCCAATGATGTTTTGATTCGTTAAACTTCGACTCTTTATATATGTTTGAGTGTGCAAACTATTAGGTTTTCCTACATGAGTTTCAAACTTTTTTGTTTCTTCTAATTACTGAATCCTTTAACAATAAAACGATCACCACTTTTAGCTCTCCAACACTTTTAAAAAGATAGCAATTGCGACAAAATGCGACATCCATTGCTATGTTATACTCTAGGCAATTCTTTATACTCAGTGATCTAAGCTACATTAAAACGTCGCGACACACCTTTTTTTCTTTTAGAAATGTGTAGTTCATCAACTAACAAATGCCCTTTTGCAAATAAGCTCTTCTTACAACTTTTTGAACATTCAGATGGTAATCGAAAATACGAAATCTTAAACTAGGATTTGTTGGAATATTTGATAGGTCAACCTCTATAAGACTTTTCTTTGAGATTGGTTCTGATAAATTATGGTCATCTTAATTTTGGGTTGGAGGTGGTTGATGACTCACTGACTTTCTTTTTAAAAACTTATCCATAACTGGAATAAAACAGAGATTATATAAGATTGCATTCAATGTATTTATATATCCTAAAACTTTAAAAACCAAAATCATATATTCTGATGATACACCGAAACATCATCTCTTTTACACCGTACATGTGTTATGATGATCTCAAGGAACAACGGGCCCAAGCGTCAGCCCAACACTGATCCGGTCCTAGCGGTTTCAAACTCACATAGCGCAGTCTGCCAGACGGACCCAAATTACTATGTCCTGCTAAGCCACACGTCTCACATTCATCTTCAATACTCGTAAGACATGTTAAGGCAAGTATCTAGGGGATCAAGATAGGCAAGCCAACAGTACTTTGTCTCCAACTAGGGAACAAATACTAGAGTATACGTCGTACATTGAAACTTTCACCTATGGACAACACTCCAATTGAGAGCTATCTCTTGCGTATCTAGAAGCACAGGTCTAACAGGGAAACTTTCCTCCACATGACAACTCCTAATTAGAGAATGATCTCTAAGAAGATTTCTTTCCCTAAACTTCGCCAACGATGGCCTAGTTGAACCAGGACTTCAACACTATAAATAAGCATGAGATTGGCGAATAAATGTACGCAACAAATTCTCTGTTTACAACATTAAGTCTTCCTCAGATCCTTGTTTGACTTTAGCATTTGAGTGTCATCGACTACCACAACGGTGATTTGTGGCTCACATGCGTTCCTTGTGCAGGTCAGCAGGTCAATGTCAAGCAGGGAGTGAAAATCGATTACATCATATTCCATGTGGTCAAATTTATGCTTGTAGAGGACGGTGTCTAACATGCAAATTCTTAAATAATGGTGATGTTATGCAACATTCCTTATCTTGTGAAGATGAGCACAATGAATCTCATTGTACTTCTGAAGCTCCTTTCTCGGAGAAGTGATAGGTTGTGAATTATGACAAATTATTGGAGAAATTTTGGGGATTTGAATTGTCGAGGGATTTGGTAAAAAAGAGAAATCTATAGGGGGGATAAAAAATTGTATGTAAAATTAGGGACAAAAATTAATTTTTTACGTTTTTTTCGAAAAAGTCAGTGGAGACAAATGTCCAACCTTATGTCGCTCCGTGACTAAGACGTGATACCTCCTTCCTTCTTCTCCAAACAAAAACAAATAAAAACTGAGGGGAAGGACAACTAATTAAGGAAGAATTGATCTCGAATCTCTGATGAGGGTAAAAACAGCCACCAACAGAGAACGAAATAGCTAAAATAGTATTTGCAGGTCTTTTTTCACAAGTCATTATAGTTTGTGAGTGAGCACACTGATAATCTGGCAACATTTTCATGATTTTTGTAAAAGGGCACACACATGATTTATATATATATATATATATATATTTTCGTTTTAATTCTTAAACACAATACTAATAACTCGAAAACTTACAAACAGTGTATTTGTTAAGTTCAATGTAAATTTTCATTGAACCATACATGTAAAAATTTGCTGGATTTTTGCGAGGAGCTAAATGACCAGCCTCATAAAAATCATGTTGCTTTCAAACGAACAATTTATCGGTTTCCATCAACAGGCTTCATAGATGGTCAATCAAGGCAAGTCCCCCTCAAAGAACGCCCGATCTAAATGCAATAGGTTTTGTATGTCTCGCTGTTGCTGGGTTGAGACGTCGAAATTTCCACCCATAGGTGGTGTAACCTCATTAAAGCTTGAGAATAATGGTTCCCTCTCGAACAAGCCCATTGTTGATGAATCATTGAAGATAGACTCTTGTTGCCATTGTTGTGGTTTTTCTTTGCTCATTTCGTAAATTCTGTGAGGAATTATAGGCACATTGTTCCCTTCTGCGGTAGCGCATGAGGGGAAAGTATTGGTACAGATCATTGACATGCGAGTTGAGGAGGACGATGAGGATGATGCCTTCTTCACTACCTCTGAAGTTGCTGATTTTTTCAACCAAAAATGTTCAAGATTTTAATTTTAAAAATAAAAAATATAAAAGTTAAGCATAATAGCATATAAATTATATTTAATTCAATTTCAAGATAAATATGTAAAATGTATAAAAGAAATCATCTTTATTATTTATTTATTTTTTGAACTGAAAATAAAAAAAAATTCAAAACCCGCCGCCTAGGCTAATTCTTATTAGAATAGAGGTTTCATTAGTACTTTTACTTTTACTTGATATTATTTGGCAGGTTTTTTCATTTAATTTTTGCATTTTTTTAAATATTTCTCTTTCCGTAACATATTTTAACTATAGCTAATATGCCCTTGATATTTTTAAAACATGTCCAATTTATACCTAGGAAACAAAATTGTTTTTGGATTAATTTGATTTTTATCATAATTTGTTTTTCTTCGACTTTTTATTAGTTGAAAAAAGCTGGTTATTATTTTTATCCACATTGTTCTTTCAATCTTTCAAACATTTTGTTGTAAAATTTAGAGATTTTTTTCTCAATGTTTCTGTATTTGGAATAGTTTGAGATTTGTTAGGGAATTTTTTTTTTAATTTTTAACCTCGAGATACACATAAACTCTTTGGTGATTTCATCATTATTTCAAGATCATTCCATATCACCCTGGTTGCAAAAACCTGGTTTTCTAACATTTTTGTTCAATTATCACCTGTCTTTTACAGAGAGGATATTCAACTTGTTTATATCAGCAATAAATGCATATTAATTTCTTCTACCAATTGCAACAAACATTAATCTTGCATATTCTGATCATTTTTTTTTCTTATTGGTGTTTTGATCAAAGGATGTTTATGATCATCAACTTGACCTAATGATGGTGTAAACATGAGATGCATTTAGTCAGGTAATGTGAAAAATATGAAATAATTTTTTTTTATAAACCTAATCTAGAATAATTTCTTTAGGGTTACCGACACATAAATTTAGGTCCAAGAGTCTGGATGTATTTGACCAATCAGAATTAATACACTCTAGTAGTCTGGCTAGTGTTGTACCAATCATAGATAATTTAAAGAAGGTTTCAGAGAAAACAGACTGAGAAATAATGGAGTTATAACAATGGCTACCTTTTTCATCAGCTGCTTTGGTTAGTGATGATGGTGGAGGTTTTCTTCTCCGCCTATTATGATCATCTAAACGCTTTCGACAACTTCTCTTCCCCTCATCAAACTCTGCCAACAAATGAAACCTTCACCATAAACAGAACAACAAGCACAAGAAGATTAATAGATGCCCTAAATATTGTGAAACGAATTAAATGATCAAAGTTTCCAAGCTATAATATGAATATGACTCAAACAAAGATGGGATTTTGTGTTGTATCGTTCATTCTAAATCAAGTCAACCTTGACAATGTTCATGAAAATCAAATAAAAAACTTGCAATTAGCCCTCAAATGGAAGCCCTCAAATGGATCTGAGTATAGGGTTTTTTGTCAGTGATGATAGGACTAGTGTTACACCAATTATGTGCTAGTACTGAAGACCCCATTTTGAGAAAATGGTGAAAAGAGCAGATTTGTAAGTCAGTTGCTCTTACAGATGAGTCTATATATGATGCAAAAATGGGGTTGGAGAAGAAAGTACACTAGGAGAAGAAAGTACACTCTAGTCTATTCCTATTTAAAAGAAATGACAGAATCTCAATATCACTTTAATAAGTAAAGAGATGATCTTTTTGGATTAAAGTACGGATATTGATTAAGATATGGAAGAGAAGATAACATCAAGCAAATTTTATGGTTGGAAGAAATTTTATATATATAAAAATCTATAAATCCTTCCTTGTTTTAACTAGCTCTTCATTCACTAAAGAGGGCAAGCCCTTGTGCATTCTAAGTGAGAAAATAACCAACCTGCTGCATTGTTGACAGAATCGTTGCTCAAGCCCACCAGCTAGAACTATGTTAGCCTTGGAGTGAAATTCACAAACTTTATGCCTCTTATGATAATGCTTGGCATTAGTTAGATCCATCCCACAACCTTGTGCTTGACATCTAGGTACATGATTTGTTAGATAGAACCCTCTAGGCCTCTTGAAAAGGCGATCGATCACCGCACTATCTTGTGAGGAGAAGTACCTTCGGCCACCTAGGTCCAACCCTATGAACTCTGCTGCCATTGAGTAGTCAGACAATTTGGGGTAAGATATATTCATAGTGGTGGTATTACTACTCCCACCACTACCACCACCATAACTTGACACAAAAGAAGACGACATGTTAGTATTACCACCACCACCACCATTACTAGTACTACAATTGAAGAAGTTGGGTGTAAGCACAAAAGGGTGGTTGTTTGTGGTGGTGGGGATGGTGGTGTTAGGGTTGTTATGGGTAGTGATCATCTCCCATTCACCAAACTGTTTATGGCTGTTGCTTTCAAACACCAAAAAGGGGTTCCATTTATCAAAGACACAAGTCTCAGTACTAGTTGCACTTGAAATGTTCATCTTCTCCCCATCCAAAGATCAAACTCAGAAGAGAAAGACAGAGAAAGAGAGAGAGAGAGAGAGAGAGAAACCAAAGAGAAGACTACTGGCTTGTTTTTTTTTAGTTCATGTGGAGGGCAAGAATATCAGTCAAGTACTGATACACTCTCTTCTCTCTCTTCTATTAATAAGTGAAACAGAGTAAACACAAACACATAGACCTACTATTCAAAGAAATACAACACGTAGACTCCTGTAAATGGTTAGATGTGAAATCAATGCAAGTAGCCGAAATTTTCCTGTCTGTCTTAATATGGGGCACCCTTCAACCCTATTTTCTTCAAGTTGAGAGAAGGGGGCATTGGCCCTTTTTAGTTTACCATTTATCTAAGGAAAAAATTTGACTGTTTAATTGATTATCCAATCACAAAATGACGTTGAATAAGAGAGTGAAAACAAAAAAAATCATTTCAAGTGGTTGTAATAATGTCTATAAGATTGTAGGTTTGAGTCTCACTTGATGTTCTAAATGTAGATTCTTTAGTAGTCATTCTCCCTAAGGTTAGCTTAGAAATTTGTGTGACACAGGTGGAAAATTTTACAAGCCATATGTTCATTTTTAGGCCATTAATGTCAAGACTATGAGTATTAAATGGCCAACTACGTACTTTTAATTTTCCGAGAGAAATGTCTCAAAGGGTGTGGACCACGGACGACAGGAGTGTACTTATGTCTGATCAATAATAACATGATAATTTAAGAGGATCAAAATCAGTTTAGAACAACAATAAGAAAGAGCTTTGAATCAGGAAGCTTATTGGTTGTGATCACTGTTTATCACCCCTATCCATCTCTTGGCCCCCTCACTCTCTTGGCAACGCTTTTTCTTTGGCTCCATTAGCATAGTCTGTCAGAAGAGGTGATGTAGACAATTCTAGAGTGTAAGTTATACAGAACTGAAGAATCTAGGAAATTGGGGAGTTGTGAGTTTTGTCATGAGAGTTGTGACTTGTGATCAAAAATGGTAAGAGAGAATCAGTGCTAGTTATAGCTTGGTTGTTGGACAGAAGTAATGGTAATAGATATTATAAGCACATTTCATGATTTCATATATCAGTTTTCTGTATTTTACTGATCAGTGATCACTACCTAGACACGTCTATGGCTGCAATACATCAATGGCTTTCTTTTACCACCATGTCAGATTGATTTGAAAACAAGGCAGGGAGCAGAGAAAATAAAAATATCTGCCTCATATATATATATTTTCAAGTAAGGATATTATTTTTCAAGCACATATTTATACAGTTCATCTGAAAATTGTCTTCAATTTTAACCATGCAATATTCCATGGCAGCATGCAAATTCTCATCTGTTCAAGTATGTGTCGAAATAAATTTCATATCATTCTTTAGCAATAATAATGCCCGGGCTTCATATCCGTATGAAATCGAGTGCTTTAAATGTCAAAATGGATATAGAAAAAAGAAAAAAAAAATTATAATATATATTGTTTTTAAAACATTAAAATCCTATATTATAACTACTCTAGTCATAACGCTTCAAAAATTATAATATATATTGTTAATATTGTTTTTATCACAATAATAAATAAAAAAATTTAGAGCTGATAATTACTAATTCCCATACAAACAATAAACACAATCAATTTCTTTTGAGCAAAGAAGAACCCATTACCTGAGCCTAGAAGCTGAGGAGCTAAACCCTCAATATACTATATCAACACAATCTTTCAATGAACCGTACTTATTCATTTAGACAGTTATAAGGAATCATCCAGACCTTGTTATAAGGAATAGTCCATACCTTTCAATGAACCTTACTTATGAGGAATCGTTCAGACCTTGTTTTCATTCAGGAATCGAAATTGGAGAGATGTTTTACAGATTTTATCAGAAAATTATGAGGTGATAGCTATTTTGATTGGGCTATGGTGGAAAAATCATTGGCAGCTCGAGAGGCCTTTTAACTATTTGGGATGCTGATCTTTTGCAAATGAGGAAAATGTTGAAAGGAGCTTTTTCACTTTCTATTCAATTTCAAATGATCTCGGACAATTCATTTTGGTCAGCGACTAACATTTATGGTCTGTGTGATCCTTCGCTAAGAGAACACTTTCGGGAAGAACTATATGACATTGCTGGTTGCACTACAAAAAAAAGCTTTAATAGTTACGAAAACTAGCGACGGTTTTTTGATACCGTCGCTAATTGCTTTCAATACTATTTCAACCCATAATTATAAAATCCATCGCAAAATATTTAGCGACAGCTTAAAACCGTCGCTAATTCTTGTATTAGCAACGGTAATTTAGCCGTCGCTAAGTTTTACAAATAAAAATAATTGGTTTTTTATTAGCGACGGCAAAAAACCGTGGCTAATTGGTTTTTTTTTTTTTTTAAATTAAACACTAAAGAGATTAGCTACGACAATTTACCGTGGCTAATTGGTTTTGATTTTTTTAATTTGCGATGGCAAAAATCGTGGCTAATTGGTTTTTTTTTTTAAATAAACACTAAAGAGATTAGCTACGGCAATTTACCGTGGCTAATTGGTTTTTGATTTTTTTAATTAGCGACGACAAAAAACCGTGGCTAATTGGGATTTTTTTTTAATTTAACACTAAAGATATTAGCTACGACAATTTACCGTGGCTAATTCGTTTTTGATTTTTTTTATTAGCGACGGCAAAAAACCGTGGCTAATTGATTTTTATATATATATTTTTTAGATCAAAGAATATCAAATCGGATTAAAGAAGATCAGATCAGATCATACAAGATCAGATAAAAAAAGATCAAATAATATCAGATAAGATCAAAGAAATTCAAAGAAGATCAGATCAAAGAAGATCATATTAAAGAAGATCAGATCAAATCAAAGAAGATTAGATCAGATCAAAGAAGATCAAATCAAAGAAGAAGAAATGAAGGAAGATCGAAGAATATCATATCAGATCAAAGAATATCATAGAAAATAAAAAAAAGATTCAGATCAGATCAAAGAAGATCAAAGCAGTTCAAAGAAGATCAGATCAAAGAAGATGAGATCAAGGAAGATCAAATAGATCAAAGAATATCAGATCAGATCAAATAATATCAGATCAAAGAAGATCAAAGAAGATAAAAGAATATCAGATCAAAGAAGTTCAAAAAAGATCAGATCAAAGAATATCAAAGAAGATCAGATCAGATCAGATCAGATCAAAGACTAATTGGTTTAAAAAAAATTAAACACTAAAGAGATTGGCTAGGGCAATTTACCGTGACTAATTGGTTTAAAAAATAAAATTAAACACTAAAGAGATTAGCTACGGCAATTTGCCGTGGCTAATTGGTTTTTGATTTTTATATTAGCGACCGCTAATTGATTTTTAAAAAAAAATTAAACACTAAAGATATTAGCTACGGCAATTTGCCGTGGCTAATTCGTTTTTGATTTTTTTATTAGCGACGGCAAAAATCGTCGCTAATTGGTTTAAAAACAAAGTAAATACTAAAGAGATTAGCTACGACAATTTGCCGTGACTAATTGGTTTTTGATTTTTATATTAGCGACGACAAAAAATCGTCAGTAATTGGTTTTTTTTTAATTTAAACACTAAAGAGATTAGCAACGGGAATTTGCCGTGGCTAATTCGTTTTTGATTTTTTTTTTTTATTAGCGACGGCAAAAAACCATGGCTAATTGGTTTTTAAAAAAATATAAAAATTAAACACTAAAGAGATTAGCTACGGCAATTTGCCGTGGCTAATTAGTTTTTGATTTTTATATTAGCGACGGCAAAAAATCGTCGCTAATTGGTTTTTAAAAAAAAATAAAAAGTAAACACTAAAGAGATTAGCTACGGTAATTTGTCGTGGCTAATTGGTTTTGATTTTTTTATTAGCGACGACAAAAAATCGTCGCTAATAGTTTAAAAAAATATATATCACCGATCCGCGTGAAACCTCATTTCAACTGTCAATAACACCCAAAATTTAGCTCAATCCAACGCACTAAACCAAACCACGTCATCGATCCGCGTGAAACTAACACAACCAATCCCCTTCAATTACCTTTCTCTATATAAATTTCAATTTTTCTACAAACCAACTTAAACAAAAAAATTCTCTCAACAAAAAATTCTCTCAACCTCCATAGAAGAAACCCACAGAGGAGAAGTCCGCCGCTTCCTCGACACCGATCCCGACCGCCTCTCTCTCGGAGATCTGAGATCTATGATCTCCGATATTCTATAGATCGAATTTTATTTTATTTTTTTGGTTTTTTGTCATTTTTGTATGGATTCTTTGTAATTATTTTAAATTTTTTGTATGATATTCTAGAGACTGTGTAATTTTTGTTATAATTTTGATCAATTAAGTTTAGTTCTGGTAGTTGATATTAATTTTCAAAATGGACAATCATTAATAGCTAATTTCATTATAAAAAATGAATTATAATTTGTAATTTATAATTTGTAAATTTCATCTGTCAATATGATTTGCAACAAAGTTGTCCCTAAATAGGTACGGCAAATACCGTGGCTGTGTTGTCAATTAGATTTTCAATTTAGCGACGGCAAAAAATCGTCGCTACATATCCAAGGCAAAAAACCGTCGCTATATTGCCTTAGCGACCGCAAAAAACCCTCGCTAAGTAGCGACGGCAAAAAAAATGGTCACAAAATAGCGACGGCAAAAAACCGTCACTAAATAGCCACAGTACAAAAACGGTCGTTAAATAGCGACGGCAAAAAACCGTCACTATTTAGCAAAAAACCGTCGCTATCTTACAATTAGTGACAGTTTTCGTTGAAATTTTCAGTAGCTTTAGCGACATAATTTTTTAAGTTAGCCACGGTTTTTTTGCCGTGGCTAATTAGCGACGGGATAGTTTACCGTTGCTGATTCAAATAGCGACGATTAAACTAGCGACGGTATTGCAACGGTTTTTGTGTCGTGGCTAAATCATTGTAGCGACGGTTTTTTGCCAATCAGCAACGGTTTTTAGCCGTTGCTGAAACGTCTTTTTTTTGTAGTGTTGGGTGCAATCGCCATGGGTGTTAGCGGGAAACTTCAATGTTTTCCGTCATATGAATGAAAAAAAAGGATGCAGGAGGAGGCCTATGAGCATGCAGAAATTCAATCAGTTCATTAATGGGGTGGAACTCACTGATTTCAGTCTAAAAGGGGGAAAATTCACATGGTCAAATCGAAGAGATCGTCCTATCCTTTGTCGACTTGATCGATTTCTGGCTTCGGTGGATTTGATTGACAAATTTGGTGATAAAGTTGAATGGCTCAAGGGTGCAGCAGGTTCTAACCATCATGCGATTTTGCTTGCGAACTCGTTTGTTGGTGGTTGTACTCATCTTTTTTCATTTGATAATGGTTGGTTTGATCACCCTACCCTGACAGCGGAAATGAAAGCTTGGTGGAACAACTCAATAGTCTCTGGCCACTATTTATGGTGGAAGCTTAAGACACTCAGATGCAACCTTAAAAGTTGAAGGACAAAAGTTTGGGGTAAGACAAATTTATGTATTCAAAATATTTCTGCCTTGATTGCTAACATTGATACTAATCAAGAGATCAGAGACCTGACTGCTAAAGAGAGGTCTTGTAGAGTGCAGCTACATCAGCAGTGGGCAACATTAACCAAAAGAGATGAGGAGTTTTGGAGGATCAGATCAGGAGTCAACTGGGTTTGTCATATGGAACAGGGGTCCAAATTCTTTCATAACTTGGCTAACAGACGCAAATTGTTTAACTCCATTGAAGCTCTTAGCATGGGTCAGGAGTTGGTTGTGGATGAAGTTAGTATCAGAGAACTCTTGATATCTCACTTCAAGGAGTTGTTCTATGAAAAGGAGGAGTGACGACCTTTCTTTTCGGGGATTGCCTTTAAGTCTATCTCCCAGTCTATGGCTACCTCCTTGGTAGATAATTTTTCAGAGATGAAAATTAGAGTGGCAATGGAAGAACTAAAATCTGAAGTTTCTCCAGGTCTTGATGGTTTCTCAATGGTGTTCTATTTGAAAATGTGGGAGGTAATCAAAATTGATTTTCTGAAAGTTATTGAAGATTTTAACTCAAGAAATTTTCTTGATTGGCTGTTGAACACCACTATCATCTCGCTTATTCCTAAATGTGCGGAAATGCAGACAGTCAAAGATTTTAGACCTATCAGTATTTTGAATGGGGCCTATAAGATCATTGCCAAGGTGTTGGCTAACAGATTGAAAATAGTTATTCATTCAGTCATTTCTCCTTTTCAAAATGCAGCAGTCAGTGGAAGACATGTGGTTGATAGCCCTTTGATTGCCAATGAAATTATTGATTCTAGGAAAAAACAAGGTGTTCCAGGGCTCGTTATCAAATTAGATTTCTCCAAAGCATTTGACAACGTCTCTTGGAGATACTTGGATTTGGTAATGGCTCGCATGGGGTTTGACTCCAAATGGATTCATTGGCTTCACACTTACAGATCTACAACTAATTTCTCTATGAAGATTAATGGTCAGCTGCAAGGGTTTTTCAATAGCTCGAAAGGCTTGCGCCAAGGCTATCCCCTGTCTCCTCTTCTATTTACTATAGCAGTAGAAGGTCTAACAAAAATGACTCTTAAAGCAGTTGATGTTGTCCTAGTGAGAGGGTTTTCTATCGCGGAGGGTAGTCCTCCTGTTTCTGTTCTCCAGTATGCGGACGATACTATCCTCTTTTGTGATGGTTCCGCTTATCAGGTTCTTGCTCTTAAAAGAATTATGCTTTGGTTTGAAGTTATTTCAGATGTATAAATCAACTTTCACAAATCAAGGGTGTTGCCTATTGGAGAAGTCCCTCATCTGCACCAGTAGGCGGGTTTATTGGGTTGCTCAGTGAGTCATCTTCCAGTTAAGTACTTGGGCATGCCTTTGGGTGCTAGTTTTAAAAGTAAAGCTGTGTGGGATGAGACGATCGAAATGATGGAATCAAAATTAGTGTCTTGGAAACGCAAATTTCTCTCTAAAGCAGACATATTAGTTCTTGTACAATCCACATTAGCTTTTATCCCGGTGTTTATTCTATCTCTTATCAAGGTTCCCTCTTCAATAGCAGCCAAGATGGAACAGATCATGCGTGATTTCCTTTGGGGTTCTACTCAAAACTCTAGAAATATGCATTTAGTGGGCTGGGAGAAAATTTGTTTCCCTAAATCTCGAGGTGGTTTAGGCATTCGTCGGGTGCTCACATTCAATATTGCATTACTTTCTAATTTGCTTTGGCGATTTGCAGAAAAAAAATGACAATTTATGGAGATCTCTCATTATGGATAAATATGGGCACAATAGATGGGTTTGGGAAAAGAGAACTAAGTACACTTCCTACGGATGCTCTTTGTGGAAGTCCATCTCCCGGTGCACAAGTGGTTTCTACCCTCACACCTCTCTCCAATGTGGAAATGGTGATCTCATATCTTTCTGGCATGATTTTTGGTGTAGTAACCAATATTTGAAGGATTTGTTTCCAATGTTGTTTATCATTAACAACAATCAATATGGGAGTGTGAGCAATTTTTGGTCTAATGGAAATTCTTGGGATCTTTCCTTTCAAATACCTCTAAATACTGGGGAGCTAGAGGAGGTCGCCAATCTAATGCATCTGTTGGATGGATAGATGTTCTCAGAGGGATCTGACAGTTTGGTGTGGAAGGGTAAAGGTGTGGGCTTCTTGATGAAAGAATTTTCGGATATGTTGGCTGCATCTCATTATGAGACTCACTCCAACCCCTTCATTTCCTCTCATCACAAAAATCTGGTATGGGTGAAAAACCTTTTTTTCTCGGATTAATTTCTTTAGTTGGTCAGTGTTGCATGAGAAGATATTGACTAAAGATAGGTTAAGGAAAAGAGGAATCCACACAGAGAGTCTTTGTGTGCTTTGCAATGAAATTGACGAGACGCTGGATCATTTGATGCTACACTGCAGATTCTCCAAATCCATTTTGAGCAATTTCTTGTCAGAATTTGGTTTGAGTTTGATGTTTCAAGGCTCCATTTTAGATTGGCTAAGTTGGTGGTCCCAAGCTAATCCTTCCCGTTGGGGGGGAGGGGGACTGGTTATGGCGTAGGGTTCCTCACGTACTCATGTGGTGTGTGTGGAAAGAAAGAAATAAAAGGGTATTTGAATGACTCAACAAATCAGAACACTCTATTTTTATCGAGATTAGAGAATTGTTGTGGAGGATGAGTTCGGCTTGTAATTTGTTTATGGATTTGGGTTTTGACACCTTCATGGTGTCTTGGCATTCCTTGATATAGGAATGTTTCTCTTTGTTTTTTGTTTCCTTTTCTTTCCTTAATAAACATCTTCGTGTTTAACAAAAAAAAAGGAATAAATAAATTTTCATAAACTACTACCCCAAGGCTTCCTAAGTTTCATTTCTTTTTTCAAGGATTCTGGTAATTAAAGAAACAGGGAATTTTGTCCAAAGTTACAAAAAAAAAATTTGTTATTTCTCGTAAGACATGATCTGAGGCCTCGGTTTTCCATTTTGAGCAATGACTAAAATGTTGCGTTCCTCTTCTTTACTTCTATATTTGAATGCACTCAAAGACAAATGCACACACACACACAGCTGGAACACCAGTATGGGACCACATGCATACAGCTGTAAGGTACTGTTGGTCAGTCGTTGATAGCGTTGGTAAGCCTGTAAGGTATGTTGGTCAGCCGTTGTCAGCCCTGTGTAAGTCGCCATGTTGAGCGCAGTGTTTACGGGTTAGGTGGTCCCATACTGGTGTTCCAGCTGTAGGTGGTCCGAGTACAATGTTCCCAATTCTCAAACCTCAAAAGATTTTGAAAAATGTATTTGCTTTCAAAATTTACCCAAGCTTCTAGCTCTAGGTCAAGACAAATTCCAGATGGTGTAAACCACATGGAATGTAGAATTTCAGAAGTAGAAAAAAATTTACAAAAATGGTCAATACCATAAATTCCTTACAAAAACATTTATAATGTTTCAAAATCTTTGTTTCCTCAAAAAACAGAAGATCTAATTGATATGGTTGAACAAACTATATCTTTTGATGGATCTATGGATTTAAAACAACTTTTTTTCAAATGAAACTTTGGAATACCTTCAAAGTCATGAATACAAATATATCATTATTGGATTGATTCAAATCGGGATTAAACCCTGACAAGAACAGGACTAGACACCTGTGCTTTAATTGTTGTTTGCGATTGTCGGCACAATAGGTTCGATGACTCGCTCTTAGGACTCACAGAGTCAACACTTGCAATGGGTCCAATCTATTTTGATTGTTACCCAAATTTCTAAGTCTCTCTTACGGATCCACATATCCTCGAGACACTGACTCTCAATATCCAGACATCTGGATATGACATGCTTCCTGGATTAAAACCATTGGCTTTGATCTACAAAATTACCTACAAAGCCATGAAGAGTCAGTTGAGTCCTAAGGCACTTATGGAGTCTGCAAAAGGATATACCATCCTTTTCCAGGCAAATAAAGAAAAAACAAGTGTTATTGTCCCAAAGACAATCCACTGGATTCAAATCACCCTTCCAGTCACTTGGCAGGTCCCCACTAAACTTGGAAGACCTGTTTCAAGTCGTTTGAGTCAGATCTTAACTCTTGAAGATGGAACAGTTGAATTACAATTCTTTGAGTCCAGAAAGACAAGTTTAAAATTGTATGACTCAGGAAGAAGATCAACATCTTCTTTTAGAACAACACCTTCTCAAATCCCAAGGGCCCAGACACCTCTTGATGTCCTTCCCACTTAGATCTTTCTCGTCTGATAAATAATCCACAATTTCCTCAGATCCCGCAACCAATCTACAACCCTGAGTCTCCTACTCAATCTGAGATGGAACAAATTCAGCCAAAGAATCCATCTTACCACCTTTAGAAGAAATTAAATTTTCAACTCTAGGTTATGATGTTTTAGCGTCACCATTCAAAGATCCCCAGATCGACAATACATTTAAGGGTCTTGAAAACATTATTCAACAAAATAATTACACCATTATCTTGCTTCATGAGATTGGTGACAAATTGATCCAATATCAATTGGCTCATACCCAATTGGCTCAAAAGCAAGCCTTTAATGTTACAAAACCAGCAACGTACTTTACACCCGTCTGTTGATCAAAATGTGTTAACTACACCAAATCAGTTATTAAATAAATTGATCTTAAATTAGCTGCTCTTAATTTAAAAACAAATCTCCAAATCAATACATTGTCTTCCCAGGCAATGAACTCTAATAGTGATTTTGATCCTATTGCTGAATTGGATAGATTAAACTTCATCCACTATTAAGCCAATCCCATTCAGTTTGCAAAGTCTTATGGGAAACATCGAAATCCTTCGCCAACAACTAGGAATTTGAAAAATCCAGATTGTGTTCCCAATTATCAATTCTCAAAATCCAAGTACAGTATTCCCAATTCTGAAACCTCAAAAGATTTTGAAAAAAATGTCTTTCCTTTCAAAATTTACCTGAGCTTCTAGCTCTAGGTCAAGACAGATTCCAGATGGTGTAAACCACATGGAATGTAGAATTTCAGAAGTAGAAAAAATTTACAAAAATTGTCAATACCAGAAATTCCTTACAAAAACATTTATAATGTTTCAAAATCTCTGTTTTCTCGAAAAACAGAAGATCTAATTGATATGGTTGAACAAACTATATCTTTTGATGGATCTATGGATTCAAAACAACTTTTTTTCAAATGAAACTTTGGAATACCTTCAAAGTCATGAATACAAATATATCCATATTGGATTGATTCAAATTGGAATGCCTAATAAGTTTTTTTTGAAAGCAAGGCTGTGATTTCTTTTTTGCAATGTTCCATGAGCTCTGAATTCATTTGAATTGGTCGAGCTTTAGTTGGAATCATTGATTATTTGAAAGTGGGTTCATAAGAAAGACGAACAACATGACGATGGCGATGCCCAAAAACATTTGGAAGCCCAAATTCATTTTCTGTTACAACATCGGGCATCAAAACCCAAATTCTTGGAACAGATGTCGAATTCCCTTTTCTTTACAAGCCTGAAATTATAGAAATCAACAATATCAGAAATGATACTTGTTTTCTTAATTTCATTTCTCAGAAACTGCAGCATTTGCAATCCCTCAAAGCAGACATTGCATTTAGACGCATTGATCAGCAAGTTCAAGACCCTAAACTCCAAACTCAAATTGTTCAATACCAAGAACATTTGACAAAGGAATTATGTTCTGAACTTCCAAATGTTTTTTGGCATCGCCATCGTCATGTTGTTCGTCTTGCTTATGAACCCACTTTCAAAGAATCAATGATTCCAACTAAAGCTCGACCAATTCAAATGAATTCAGAGCTCATGGAACATTGCAAAAAAGAAATGACAGCCTTTCTTTAAAAAAAAAACTTATTAGGCATTCCAATTTGAATCAATCCAATATGGATATATTTATATTCATGACTTTGAAGGTATTCCAAAGTTTCATTTGAAAAAAGTTGTTTTGAATCCATAGATCCATCAAAATATATAGTTTGTTCAACCATATCAATTAGATCTTCTGTTTTTTTAGGAAACAAAGATTTTGAAACATTATAAATGTTTTTGTAAGGAATTTCTGGTATTGACCATTTTTGTAAATTTTTTACTTCTGAAATTCTACATTCCATGTGGTTTACACCATCTGGAATCTGTCTTGACCTAGAGCTAGAAGCTTGGGTAAATTTTGAAAGCAAATACATTTTTCAAAATCTTTTGAGGTTTGAGAATTGGGAACATTGTACTCGGACCACCTATAGCTGAAACACCAGTATGGGACCACCTAACCCGTAAACACTGCGCTCAACATGGCGACTTACACAGGGTTCACATCGGCTGACCAACATACCTTACAGGCTTACCAACGCTATCAACGGCTGACCAACAGTACCTAGGACTCACCGATACTTTCCCCTCTAAGAAAGAAAGACATGGCTCTGACACCAATTTCTACCCAGGATATTATATATATATAGGTGTTATCACTCCAATCTCATAGTACCATTCATTCACCTACTATTCAGCCCCTTCGATTTTGTTGAAAGGCCTTTTAGGTTTTTTTTTTCTTTGATGCACAATCCTTCCTTGCACTGGGTTACAACTATCAAAAAACGTATGTCTTACTTGAAATTTGTTTTCGACTTCAGTTGCCATGATGGGACACTAATTCCTATCGACCCATGTATTTCAAAATTTCAGTGGGCTTTATTTTTATTTTTCTCTAATCAATGGCATCTCAAATGTTGCTACATTTAAAGTTTTGTATGTAATGTTCATCTTTTATAATATATATCATACCAGGTAGAAATTATTTAAATAAAAAACAACAACAACAACAACAACAACAACAACAACAACAACAACAACAACAACAATAATAATAATAATAATAAAATCAATTATCACTTGAGTTCTTAGATTATTCTTTGTTCGTATCAAAACATTCAAGCTATGTGCGACAGCAAAGAATTCAACTATATAGGAAAGTAGTTTGCATGTAGTATATATTAACAATTCTAACCAGTCATGTTTGATAGTTTTTTTTGTTTTTTTTTTACACTTTTACCCCTTTATATAGATAGTGTTTTAAATCGAATGGGTAAAAGGTGTAAAAACAAAAAAAAGACCAAAAATATGTTAGCAAACATGGCTGGCTAGACTGACTCAGTATATATATACATGAGTTGAATTTTTAGTTGAATGTGATTCCTTTAGATTAATGAAAAACTCAAAAAAAAAATTCCTTAATAATAGATGAGTAATGTTTTAAACCGAAATTAGGCCCTTTTAGCCCAATCTTTGTTTAAGTTGTATAATTACACCCATCTCCTATGACACTCTACCAACAACTTCTGAAGTTTGCCAAAAAAAAATGTTAAGATGAGTGTTTTAACTAAATAAAACTCAAGTGCAACTTAAACTCCAAATTGGCCCATTTTAGGCTAATCTCTATTTAAATAATCCTTCAATCATATAATCACACCCAACTCTAATGACACTAAATGAACAACTTGGAAAAAAAAAAGTTATATGAGTGTGATTTATGAAAGTAGTAACTTGGTGTAAGCACCTTCTGATAGCCAAAACCCTAGACTTCATATGATTCATTGTCATTTTCATGCAGTTGAACATCATCAAATTAATTCTCAAAACTGAAACATTCAATCACCCCCACTTAGACTGGAACAGGACATGATCATTATTACTTATGACACAAGTTTTTGTGCCTCATCCCAATAGGGTGCTCTAGGAGTTTTTGCAGTTGACGCTCAGGGTAACGTTTGTGCAAGACTAGTGCAAAAGATTTAGGGGAAGATCTATGATAGCACAATGGCGGAATGCTTAGCTGCAGAAGCTACACTTCTCTTGATTCAAGCAAGAAGATGGCGAACAGGCTTTTTGTTAGGGGACTCAGGTAGTCTTCATTTTATTTTACATGTTGGCTTAGTGGAGAATGATACCGATATCCACTGGATGTGGCAACCCATTATAGGTAATATTAAAACTCTACTTTCCTTGCATCTATTCTGGTATTGTAATTTTATCCCTAGATACCTCAACATGGAGGCTCATAATTGCAACTTCAGCTGGGAACTTGTGTAATTCTTAGTATTAATGATAAGCAAAGTTTAACAAAAAAAATAAAGGCAGCTCATAAGAGCACTCGCATTATGTTATTAGCAAGGAATGTGATTTGTTGAATATGTCAGAATTTCACGAAATATTTCCTATTTTGAAGTTATCGAAATCTCTTTCAAAATTTGAAATATATCAAAATTTTCTTGAGAAAAGAAATAAATATTTTAATTTCCGTAACATGCTATAATTTATTTTAGTATCAATAGTTTGTTATGTGAGTGATTCTTATGTAATATGTAGTTTTTATCATATTACGAGTCGTATGAGACTTTTTATGCAGTATTTATGAGTTTAAAATGTATAACTTATATTGTTAAATTCAAAATCACAACAGAAATTTTTACGTTTTTTTTTACACAAAATGAAATATTTCTTAAAATTGATGGACCGAAATCAACTCAAAAAATGAAATCACAATTCTTGGTTATTAGAGGCAGAACACAAAACATTAAATGCATTGTGGGATGTACATTTCAATAAAGTGCCCCATTGAGTTCTAAGACTTTTGACCAAAAGTAATCATTCCTAAGTATCATATTTTATCTGTCGACGTATAGACAAGAATAATATAGTAACTGATACCATAGACCAAACCACGTCAAGATCAACTTTTATTTTTTCCATTTGGGTGTGTTTGGTTGCATGGAGTCCATGTAGAACCACTTACTTATAAGGCCAATTTGAGGTTGCATTCATTAACAACATCTAATATTTGATAATGTGAGAATTGAACTCCCATGAATATGAGAATAAATCCCCCTTTTTCCATTTCCCTATAATCTTGAAATTTTAATTTTTTTTTGGAATAACAAAATCCTACTAGTTATATCAAATTGTTTTTTTTTATCCCTTAACCCCTCCCACCTTTTTTTTATCCATTCACCCCTCTCACCCCAGATGTGGCAGGCTGGGTTCGACCCTGTGACCTAGTGATACCATCCGCCACTGAGCCATCATACCTTTGACTATCAAATTGTTTGAAATAACTACTCTTCAACTTAATCAATTCTCAAAATAAATGTGCTTATTTTATTTATAAAATCTTCAAAAAACAAAAGAAATAAAGAAAAAAATGTTGCATTTTTTCTTATTAATTAATGTGGGTAATAATTTCCTAACAATATTTTTTATTCAAGAGAAAATTTTTATTTTACTAATTATTTCATGTTGAAAAAATATGTACTAACTGAAATTATGACTATATCTTATAATCAGAGTTTTAGCATATGATAATCAGGTTGAAATTCAAAAGATTCTAGAGGTGGGCATTTCATCCCGAACTCGTCTCGATTTTTTCGAGTCCTACTGGGATTGATCGATCCTATCCTGATCCTGTCTCGTCTAGATCTAAAGTGGGATGATATCGCGATGAAGATTTTCAATCCCGCTCATCCCGTCCCGACTCGAACCGATTTTTTTTTATATTTAATATGAAATATGTAGTATGAAACTATTTGTTTACATGACTTTTATTTGTTGTTTTATTTATTGACATAACTATTTTATTCTCACAAGTTTCTATGCTACTCACCTAGACAATAAATCTAACTAAAACCTTCTCCCTTATTTTTTCCTCTTCCGAACTCTTGACAACAACAATGTGTGCTCCTCGTAGTTTTTAAATGACAAACTTATTGATCATTTTCGTTAGCAATGTTAAAAAAAATGGCTATCCTCAATAGTGGTTTTAAAAAAATTAGTAAAAGTTAATAAAATGGGGAAATAATAATCAATTTCAATCTTGCATGTTAAATTTCAATCCAAAAATACATGTTCATCCCGTCTCATCCCGAACCCATTTGGGATGGGACGAGGTCGGGATGAGGTATATCTCGTCCCTTCCCGATCCCGAACAAACGGTATTGGATAGGGATGAGGTTCATCCCATCTCGTGCCCACCCCTAAAAGATTCTATCATGAGCATGAGCGGGAATCACCTACAATATTTGTGAAAGGCATATTAAGCGAGCTTATGGACTCGAACATTTTATGTTTTGTGAAGTAGTTATATGTATGGTTGTCATTGCTACAAAAAGACAACAATCTTATTATTGTGAAAGCTTATGGATGTCTCGTTCCTAGTAACATTTCCAGTTTTTACTATGCAGACTTTCCTCGTTCCTAGTACCATTTCCACACAAATCGAACACTTTGTGAGGAACTTCTGGTGGAATGGGGTCGCCGATAACAAGGCTAAACACATGTGCGTCTGGGGGATCGAATTTCCCTGGCTAGACATCTGGGGGTTCAACATTCCTTCATCCAGAAATAAGAATTTTGCTTTAATGGCAAAAAGCTTGTGGAATATTATCTCCTCTCCACATACCTCTTGTACCCGTCAGCTCAAAGCTCTCTATTTCAATTCCAAGAGCATCTTTCAAATCTCCAAGCCCCCTTCCCTAGCCTCTTTTGCTTGGAGAGGGAATTTCATCGCGCTTGCCAAAATGAAATGCTACATTTTATGGAAAGTTCTTTTTAGAGATCAGATTGACCTCTAGCAGGACTATTGGGTCAAATCTGGTATGTTTCTTGCTAATTGTTTTGCCATCCACTGGACCCTCTCTAACCTAAGACCATCCAAGACCCGTGGAGCTTTTTTCCAGGTTAGACCATCAGCTGGAATGCGAAACTTATCGACTCCCTCTTCTCTGGCCCAGTCGCTAGGGACATTCAAGATGTTGTTTTCAGACCTTCGCGTAACTCTGGCAAACTTCTTTGGATTGCTGACAAAAATGGTTATTTTCAGTCAAAAGTGTCACCCAAGCTTTTCACTAGGCGAATATTTGAGAGTTCCACCTCCAACCCAGCTACTCCCAATTTTGGAGCTGCCCAATTTAGAACATCATGGAAAATCAAAGCCCCTCCAGGTGTTCTTCCTTTTATGGAAGATCAACCAAAATATTATCTCTACCATGACTACCCTAGTAAGGCATCTCACACCTATCATTGACTGCTGCATTTTTTTGCTATAATCATACCCAAGATGCCATGCACCTCTTCTTTCTTTGTCCTGTCATCATCATATTTTGACTGCTCTCTTTTTTTCATATCAATTTGCGTAAAACCAATCTCATTTCTCTTTCCATATCGGAATTTTTCCAATTCATGTGGGACACAACCAAATTATACTCTATGGTGAAAGAAGATTTTTTTTTTATCAGTTTACAACTATGCTTGTTACCGTCTGGTAACTCGTAACCAAGTTATTTTCAACAAAGCCAAAGTCTACACTCAATCTTCCCTCTCCTATGCTCACTGTACCTGGCTATCCTGGCACAAATATTGGTTCACGACCAGATTTGAGGAGCCACCTTTGGATTTCCACTCAATGTCCCAAATTCTTGAAACAATTGTAACTGATAATCTAGTTGTCTCTTACAATTCAACTTCACTCGATCCCTTTTCAGAGACAGTGACAAATCACATTGCTTTGATCCAGGCCCAACTCCTCATGCAAAACACCACAACCATAACCTCAGATCAAACCAAACCCAACCTTTCCCTTTTGTCTTGGACCTGGATACAATCTTAGTTAGTTTTGACGCTTGTTTTTTTTAAGTCGTTAATTTTAGTTTTAAAAAGAATGTAACCTGGATGATCTATAATGACCTCATAGATATGATATTCGACTAGATGATCTAAATGAAAAACTTCATTAAACACAACAATTGACACCTATATAAGATCTTACAAGTTGATCCAAACTAACAGAACTCTACGTATTGACTTTATTATATACGATATTCATCGCGTGTACGAAATTTAGTTGGTGATCTGGAATGAAAAATCTCCATATAACAACCTCTTAGATATGGCATTCGACGCGTGTATGAGTTCAGTCGACCACATTAACCATTATCCATTGACTCTATAGCCAATAAGAGAAGATAACACCTAAACGTCAATCAACCTAAATCCAAAGTGAACAATTTTCTTCATTAAAAATAAATATCTTAATTTCTAAATTTCCACAAATTATTTAACTTGCATATTTCCTATTGGCTTGAGCATGCCACGTGGCACTCCACATCGTACTAGCTTCCACTGCCACGTGTCTTTCGACACCTCAGCCATTCTTTACAAGAGATATGCTCTGCAGCTACAGAGAACTTTGTCCCGCCTCCAACATAGGCTGAATCCCCTTCTCCCAACAGTAGTCTCTAAACCCAACTTCAACCTTCTTCAGCTTCACCACGTTTCACACAACGCAAACTTCATAACAGTGGGTCCGATTTAACTTGCAACGTGGAGAGTACTTACATTAAGATGTAGCATTTAAGAAAACATACCGGAGTACTAGATCACTGGTCTTGCCAAAAATAAAATTTACTAAAAAAAAAAAAAAAAAAAAAACCTGGAGAGAGAAGAGAGAGAGAGAGCATCGACGGAGAGAAGGAAAGAGAGCGAAGGATCGAAGTTTGCAATGTAATTGCTGAAAAAAGAGGGAAGAAGAATACTCTAAGCTACAAACCCAATCACCCCAATTGGCCGAAATTCAAGTTTCTGTTTTCTCTGCACTCTCGAAATCTCAATCTTCCTCTTCAGCTCTTCTGCAGAAAAAAATTTCAAGGTGAGTTTTTTTTTTTAATCAACAATTTGATTCCTTCTTGGTCTTACTAAGCTTTGGGTATTTATCAATTTGAATGTTTAAGTAGATCTTGTATCATTTTTGGGTTGAATTTGAGTTTTTTGAAGTTCTATTCAAACCGAGTGACCTAATGAACTTGAATTCTGTTGTGATCTATCTTGTTTTATAGTTCATTTTGTTGTAAAGGAACTGAATTTGGTTTAATTTTTTTGGATTGAGTAGGTTTTGAAGTGTGGGGTTGTTCTGTTTCGTGGTTTTGTGATTGTTGAAGTTAGGGTTTTTTTTATTGGGATTGGAAGTTTTTGGTGGTGATTGAAGGGATAGAGTGAGTTGTGTTCATGGTGGAAGAGTTGAATTCTCAAGTTATAACTGTGGGTCCCACAATTGGGGTTTTAGGGTTTTGAAGATGAGATGGGTGAGTGCATTGTGCGGGTTGATTGGTGGAAGTTCTAACAGTTGGGGGAAGAATTTGGTGTTTTCGGAAGATTGGGGATTTTGAGGGGTTTTGTGGTTTATGGAATTTAGTTGAAGAGTTTAGAGGGATGAAAAGTTCAGAGCAGCAATCGCGGATCAATCTCTCAGAGTTGAAGGCTCAGATTGTGAAGAAGCTTGGGTTGGAGAGATCAAAGCAGTATTTTTATTATTTGAATAGGTTGTTGAGTGAGAAGTTGAGTAAGGGGGAGTTTGATAAGTTGAGTTTGCGAATTCTTGGACGAGAAAACCTGCCATTGCACAATCAGTTCATACGTTCCATTTTGAAGAATGCTAGTCAATCGAAGGTCCCGCCACCAGCTCACATTAAGGAAGTGCCTGCCGAGTCAACTGCAGTATTGCCATTACCAGGAAAGAAACATGAGGACGGGCATAATCACCTCAGTGTCAGTAGATCATCTCCAATGCCAATGCCAGCATCGGGTGTTCCTACTCCACCCATTTGGTCGAATGGGGATATGTTGCCAATCTCACCCCGGAAGGGCAGGTCTGGAATTCGTGATCGGAGAATTAAAGACCGGCCTAGCCCACTTGGTCCAAATGGAAAGACGGACATTAATGCCCACCAATTGAATGCCATTGCAAGTGACAGCAGCATGAGGGTGAATTTTACCAAAAATGGTGATTTGAAGTGTGATTTCCAGAGGCCGTTGCAGCATCATCAAGGACATGCCCAGCTACCTGAGAATGAGCGTGATGTTTCATTTCATCGCTCCATAACAAGACCACAAGTAAAGAATTCTTTCATTGATCCGGTTTCTGTACATAGCAATAGTTCCATTGGTGCTGTTGAAAGGAGCGGAGGAATGGAGCTGGATGGCAACTTCGAATCCAGTAGAAGTCCTCTGAGTGCCCCTCTGGGAATACCATTTTGCTCAGCTAGTTTGGGTGGGTCCCGCAGGATTTCCTCTGCGCCTAGCTGCAGTAGTTTTGTTAGTTCTGTAGACAGGAGTGAGTTGTATGATACTATGACATTGAATAAACGTATGGAGCAGATAGCAGGATCTCAGGGCCTTGAAAGGGTGTCAATGAGTTGTGCTAATTTGTTGAATAAAGGGTTGGATTTGTACTTGAAGCGGTTGATCAAATCTTGCATTCAGATAGCAGGAGCGAGGTCGGAGCAAGAAAAGCTAAAGCAGCCTGTCAATAAGCAACAGCCTCATGGGAAACCTCTCAACGGCATTCGGCCAGGTCATCAGTTGCAGATGCAAAGTAGAAGCGGGGCCATCGGAAGTATACAGGAAGCAAGAACATGTTCACCGATATCTCTCTTGGATTTCAAGGTAGCGATGGAGCTAAACCCACAGCAGCTGGGTGAAGATTGGCCACTGCTAATGGAAAAAATAAGTATCCATGGATGTGAAGAATAAGCATTGAAAACAAACTTGGTTTCTGCCTAGCTGTTGTTAGGTGGGTGGATCCTACTGGTTCAAAAGGCTTCGTGATTGTGTTGATACAGGGACTGCCCAAAACTTGCAAGATCAAATGGGGATTGGAGCTCCCTCTGTGTTAGCCCACAATTGATCAAGAATACAGTCGTCAGCAATCACAAACAGGGTATTCAAAACTTACTCGCGTTTGGTTGTACTATTGTACTTTTGGCATATGTGTTGGTCAGTTATCTTCATCACTGCAACTCTTGAGCTATCATGTAGTTACTGCCAACAATCCTCATCCTGGGACAACTTATTCGAATCCTGAGCTGGCTCCAAATCCTGTTCCCCAGTTGAATTCTATCGAAAGCCATGACTGTGGTGAAGTTACTATACTGTAAATTACAGTCAATGAAAAAAGGAAATCGGTGCAGTTTTGCAGGAATGTAGATCTGTAGCTTGGGAAAAGATACTTTTGCATCATCTAGTTGCAGTACTGCGGTGTATGTATTTTCACTTTGGTCATTGTTTAGAATCTCAACATTTACAGAAACTCATAAATGCATGTCGTAGTTTATGTTTAATTTGGTTACTAAGAAATAGAAGTTATTTGATTTCCTTTTACCTGCTTCAGATGTCTCTCTTATGCCCTTTTTTTATCTTTATGTCATGTTCCAGTTTACTTCAAAGTTATCCGTAGCATATTATTTTGGAATAATTTACGAGATTTATCCAACTTTTTTTGCTAGCGCAGCTTACATTTGGTTCATAGGACATAGTTTTATTGGGCTTTGTTTACAGTTGTGAAATGCTATTTTTAAGTGGCATTTATCTAAGTAACGCGCTTTACAGAAAGTCAACATATCCTCGGGGAATATTTTTTGTTGGAGGCAGAAATTTCCTAGATAGCATTCTCTGTTTGTAATTATAAGCCTTACTCGAGTAAGCTTCAGCATTGACTGGATGTAATCTTGCAACTCATGGAGCTTTCGGTATGTAGCTCTTTGTTTATGCACATGTTAATTGCTGATATAGATAGAGTTAGATTCTTGAGGGCAGGGTTTACATAAAAGTTTGATTTGGTTTGATAACTGTATGAGTGTATGTGTTGAAACAGAGAGATACGATGGCCCGAAGAATACTGTCTAAAAAAGAAGAAGAGGCTTAGCATTAATGTCTGTTGATGAAAATTTTATAATGCAGTGAATCCATTTGGACGTCTGTGTTCTACATTTCTACTGGTTGGGTTTTTTTTTTAAGAAACAGTTGACAAAAAAGGTGGGAGATTTACTTTATTTAGCCAAACAGAATCCTGATACTGGTTAGTTTAACCTAAATGGAATTTTGCTTTATCTGAAGATTTGTGACTTGGTGCAAAAGAAAACTAAAGGAGCAATAGCTTAAATACAATCTGCAGCTATCCTTACTAGTAAAGTCTATAACCTATCCATCGATTGTAACACGTAATGGCCTTGTAGTTTCATATATTTATGTATAAGTCCTGCTTTTGAAATGACATGATTCATTATTATGCGTCTCCATATCAAAAGAAAGCAATAGCATCTCTTTGTTAAGTTCTCTTGACTTGGACACAAGTTCCACCTGACAATCCATTCTACCTGCAAGCATTTTCATCCCAGAAGCAAGAGAATGAAGGTTGATTGCAAGTCATAATTCTATTTATGTATGCTCTGTTGAGCTATGTTGTTTCTCTTTACGAACTTTCTTTCCATAGATTTCAGATCTGACAGAATTTATCCAAATACAGAACAGGCTACAATACCTCATATCATAACAAAGGCATGATACTTCATTCTTCTTAAATACAATAAATAGTATCCTGTCATGTAAGGTGAACTAGCATCTTGCTTAAGTATAGTTATCCTGTCCAACAACAGCCCTTCTTTTCTAGCTTTTCCAATGGTCCTGTTTAAGTCATTCTCTAAACTGTTTATGGTAGGATTGATAGTCGTTGACAAACCTTCAAGTAGAGGTAAGAGGCATAAAGCAAGGTCCTTCAAGATAAATTTGAGTATTGCACATCCATGATTGATTTGATTCTTAACCAAATAAATGGCACTTTGACTATCACAATGCAACACCATGGAGTTGTTTCAAACCCAACTCTATCACCAAATGCTTCAACCAAAACGTTTGGTGAGTGCCATATACTCCACCTCTGTTGCAGCCAAGGGTGGCTTCTTGCAACATGGACTTCCAAGAAATCGGACCACTAGCACATCTGAAAACATACCTGTAGTAGACCTTCTCTTGTCAAGATACTCCGGCAAAATCTGAATCATCATAACCAACAACACAATCGGTTCCCTTCAAGTAACATAGAATCCACTTCAAGGCTTTGCAATGTTCCCTTCAAGGACATTGTTTTGTTTTTACTCAAAGCAAAGTGACATGCTAATGGAGTAGGAACCGGCTTAGCATCCATCATGCTAAAATTTCTCAAGCACCTTAGAAATGTACTTATTTTGTGTAAGCCACAACTTTCCCTACTTTTTATCTCTCCGAATATCCGTGGCCAAAATCTTGGTAGAGGCTCCAAGATCTTTCATGTCAAACTCTTTACTCAAATTTTCCTTGAGCTCTTTGATCTTTGACATATCATGACAAGCAATGAGCATATCATCTATACAATGCATCAACAAAATAAAGGAACCATCATCAAACCGCGGGAAGTACACACAACAATTATAAACACACCTTGTATAGCTCAGATAATTCATTTTTTGGGTAAGATCCATTCAAAATTTGGAAGTCTAAACCCATACTTACCCCATTGCCATCCTTAGTTAGCATAAGAAATGAACCAAGGAGATGAGAGTTATTATTGTTGTGGTTCAACCAAGAATGGTTGATTTTTTTCCCACAAGTCTAGAGGAAACTTCATCTAGCTGTGGACACTCCTCTTATGGCTGCAGCAATTGCAAACAATGGTATGATCAGCGGCTTACTTTGACGATGATAATAAGTGTCATCAGTTCTGTCCTATTACTTTGGAAGAAAATTTTAATTCACTTTGCCCCTCTTTCGCATTAGCCATAGAACGAGAAGAAAGGGTTGGAGATAAAGAGGAAGAATGAGTAATAAACCTGGGTCGGAACAAGTGATATATAACTGATATTATCTTTTACAGGGGAGGATTTAATGTTGTAAGCAACATGGGGATGTCATTATAATCAAAGGTGCTGTTCCTGAGTACTACCATCCAATTCGTTGTCTGGAGTACTACAGACTACTTTGCTGTCCTTCTCTTAAGGACACACCCCGACACCCCGTCAAGTAGCTCTTCACCAAAGCACGCCGACACTGCAGACAGCACAGCATAGCATTGATCACAGTATCATAGAAGCGGAGATTTGTGGAAACTTTCTTTGAGAGTACATTTAAAATGAATCTAACATTGATAAGAGAAGTCTATTTCTTTTCAATTGGATGTCAAACAGCCATTTATCCACAATCTTACCAAAGGTATTCGGATAAGATCATGTTTCCTATTGTCGAGTAAAAATACCTGTCTATACAAGTTTCTTAACGCTGGCACTTATTCAATGAAGAAAGAGAATCTAGCATGTACAGTTGCTGAGGGACCCTAACTACTGACTGTTCAAAAATGTCTGTATCAAGGTGGTGATGGAGGAACTAGGATGGTGCAGCCGCACTCTTGCAGATCGGGCACCAGTTTTTCTGCCGCAGCCACTGTTCTATACACTCCAGATGATACCCATGATCACATCCTAACTTCCCCAACTCATCTCCTTCGACATACTCTTCCTGCATAGAAACATGTTATAGTGTTAGAAATTTCCTCCATGCATGATATTTTCACTTTGATCTAATAGTGTCATAGGAAAACATAGGTAAACATCCTTCCAGTTTGATATTTTACAAGGAATGAAAATAAGAACATTAACGTATCTGCTCTAAAAGAAAGAAGAAATCACACAGAAAAGAATACCTGACAGACACTACATTTGATTTCATCTACCACAGAGCTTGTCTTCCCAGCAAATGAAGGTGCATGCATATAACAACTCTTCTTAACGCAGTTCAACAATACCTCTTCTGTGAGAGCTGTACTGACAGATCCCATTTTCTCCTCTAGAGCCAACAATTCCTATAACAACATTGAATGCTAGTGAATGCTAGTGTAAGGGGAAGAAGTTTTTGAGGTTTGAAACTTATTCGAGAGTGCAACTAATCTTCTTAGCTTCAAACATGATAATAGCATTTGAAATGTCTGTGGTGCAATAGGAAGAACACAATCAAGAAGGAATAGCAAACCTCATATGACATGTGATCGATGTCCAGTCTCATATCCCTGTGCTGATCATGAAAGCCAAGGCCACCCAAGAACAAATTTGATTCCAGGAAGAACAATTGCTGCATGAGTGGTAAATAAGTAAAACAACTAATTATTGATTAGAACAAGGTTAAAGTTAATATACTTGAACATGACATAAACCAACCTCATGAGTTAGCTCCTCGTCTTGCTCAATCATCTCTAGTGCAAATAGTACCTGAAAAAGGACAAAAAGAAAAGGAAAAAGAAAAAGTTCAAAACAGAAATGCTAACGCAGAAAAGTGTTTCTCATTCCTCGCAAGAAAAGTACAACTAGAAACGTTTCCATTAGAAATCATACCTCGTCAATTCCTTCCATGTTTAGAGCGTCGGAAACCACCTCGACCAATTGAAAAATCATGGAAAGAATATGAAGGGTCATCTTCTGATTCAGAAATACGTTGATTGGATGCATTTCGACTCCCACCATTCTGACCTGGCCGGGCATATGAGTTTCTACGAATTGTATTATGTTCCCCGTGAGATCGATTTCGTGAAGAATTCACAGAGGATCTACCAATCGATAACCCATTTTGAGGTGATTGTGGAGGCACAACAGGGGAATCAGCCAGTGATAGACTGCTGCCTTTGCCATGTCTGGAGACTCTAGCCCTATTCCCTCCATTGACTGACCGAGTCCTAACAGATCCAGTAGCATCCTTACTAGCAGGTCGATTTCCAGTCCTTGAAGTTTGTTCAGGTGATGATGAACATTCAGAACCAGAATTGCTGTTGGACATAGAATTGCTACTAGTGCCTGACGATTCTTTACTTAATGATCTATTGATCTTTCCTCTAAAAGAATCGTTATTTTTCTTTGCGGCTTCAACTTCTCCACTGTGGCTCAAATGTGAAGAGGAACAACCTGCAGGAAAGACGTCAGATATGGATGTGCACCCAAATTTTCTGAGACCGTATCTGCTTGTATTAGAACCCTGACCAGAGGTCGCAGATTTTGCAGCTTGCCTAATACTTTTAGATACGAAAGTGCGTCTGGAAGAACTTGCAACATTCTGATTTCCAAGTTCAGATCTTTCAGTGACTGGCTTCTTCTTTTTGGCATTTCGCATTTTGCTGCAGCTCTCAACTTCCTCTGATTCGTCAACAGAAAGTCCCTTTAAAACTTCAGGTTCGACATCCTTAGTTTCTGGAAACCCTGGCTGAACATGTGTTGTTGAGGAGACACCTTCAGATACTTTCATCTCGGCCTGACTGTGGCTAGCGGACACTGCTTTCTGGGGTTCCTGGTGAGATTTTCTAAGGTCACGCACAGCAGAGTATTTTTTAGAAGAACTTCCAACCAACGACTTACTGCCTGTTGAGCGGAAAGACGGTTTGAAATTCTTTGCTACATCAGAAGTACCAACTTGGGAGCTTTTCATTGAATAAAACCTGGTACTGCAACCAAGTCGGTTGCAACATTGCCTACTTCCATCCTTGTAGTTTGATGCTTCTCCGGAAGTAAGGCCAGGTCCTCTTCGAGCAACACCGTGCCTACCACCCAAAGGTTTCTTAGCAGTATGCTCATCCATAATTTGAAAGGTTTTCCTTCCCTCCCCAGTCTGCATAATAATAGGGTAATATTCAATACCTAACTAAAGACCGCTACTTACACAGAAAAAGGTCAATATTTGAGAAACAGTAGCACGGAAACGGACACAGATAGAGGGTTATAAGGATCCTCTAATTTACATTATCTAGGTATAACCAAGGATTGTGATTTCGTTTTTCGAGTTAATTTCGAGCTCCTGATTTTAAGAATATGTCGGTGTGTAAAGGAAGAACGTATAAATTTCAAGGATACATGAAACATAATAAATTTCGAGGGTATATTAAACATGTGAAAAATAAAATGCAATAAATAAATGTATTAAACACATTAAATGAAACCAAAATACCTATAATTAGAAAATCCGGGGTTAGTTTCAAAATCAATACATAAGTAGAAGAAATGAAATTAAGAAATTAGGGGTGGTTTAAAAAATCAATAAATAATTAGAAAAAACAAACAAACAAAACCTTGAAATTTACAAAAAAACCTCGAAATTTTTCAAAAAAATCCTCAAAAAATGTAACTTTTAGTAGCTGGTTTTTGCATTTTTACAAAAAAACAAAATTTACGAAGAAAATAACCCAGAAATTTACAAAAAAAAAAACCTCAAAATTTTTTGAAAAAACTCTCTACATTTTTTCTTTCACCTTTTTTCTTTTCGTAAATTCAAAAAACGAAAATTTCAGCGAAATTTCGTGTAATTTTGCGAAATCGCAATCCTTGGGTATAACCATCAATCAACTCAAGCACACCAAAAAACATAGTGATCACATAGTAACAATTGTAAAACAATCAAAGGAACTTGATCAAAGGAACACTGAATATTCATTATACAACGAAGAAACTCGATCACTGAAATATTAGAGCCAGAACAACAATCAACGACTTAATGAAGCATATAATCAAATACACCTGTTTTCAACAGTCAGCACTCACAAACTGACACTTGAGAGTAAGAGAAGACTACAAACGGGACTACGCAATATTTCAACAAATGACTATAAACTCCTCCTTGAATAAAATAAGTTTGACCATCACCTCTCCTGTGGAAATTAAAAAAAAAAAAAAAAAAATGTACAAGACAAAAGGATCATGGGAAATGTTATCAGAAAACTTTAAACTTTGGTTTTAGCATTTAAGAATGAACCACAATCTTCTATAACAGTTCTTTGGAGCTTTTGGAACTTCGTATGAGTTTAAAAACATAGAATGTATCTATAGCCAGAAAAAGAATTTGCAAAAATGGACAACAACTTCATGCACTACTCTTGACATATGTGATTCGGCCAAGATCAAGACATGTTCACCGATGACCATGCACTCAGAACAACCCACATCACCTTTGGACCAATACATAAGCAAAATGTATATAAAAAGAATAGAATCTTCATTTTTTTTTTTTTCGAACTAGAAATAAATAAAAATTCAAAAACCCGCCCAGCCCAGCTAAGCAGCTCCCAGCCGCCTAGAGGGAATTTTAGAACACTGCTTTAGATTACCCTTATCACATGAAAATCCTAAATATCTCCTAATATTAGAAACACTCTTTGGCTTTTACCTTTTTCGATAACACCTTACTAAATTTTCATTTATGGACGACTTTTTCTTTTCCTCCTGCCAACCACAACCACAATCACACTACAAACTTCCAAACCACTCTTCATTATGAATTCTCTCCTCTAGTAAAGCTGATACCAAAATAACCTAGTCACTCGATTGATATAAAGATGATCATCGCCTTCCAACATTCATTATAAACACACAACCTGATCTTCTGCATGCAACTAAATACATTGAAAGCAATAAATTATTGATCTAATTCATAATCTATAACCTTATCACAGCCCTGATTCATCGATACTACTGAACTCATTTTCCTTAAATACATCCATAAGAAATTAAATATTTTAACCTTTTCAATGAAAACTAATCTATCCAGCTTTTTAAAATGCCTTAAAATATCAATCTCAATCTCAATCTCAACGATAGAAATCTATATACAAAACAACACGATCTTCACATCAACATCATAACACCTATTCATCCGATCATCCAAAATTTTGATTCAAAAACTGAATAACGATTTCAAAACATACATTCAACAAACGCAACACAATCGATAGATGATAATAGAATTCATACCAGAGCGAACTCAGAGAAAGAACGAAATCAATTTCAATCGAACAATCAATCAATCAATCAAACAAATTGATTATATGTGAAAAGATGAAGAAGATAAAAGAAAGAAAGAAAAAACTTTGGTAAAGGAAAGAAGGTGTAAAGGAGGAGGAGGAGAGAAGTCTTTTCTTTTCTTTTCTCTTGCTTTTGCTTCAATAAAAGAAAAAGCGTGTTTGGTTAGTGTTGAAACCAAATTTCTAGGGTTTGTTTGGTTGAACGTACCTTGTAATTTGGTGAAATTGTAATCTGGTGATGGAAATTCCAATACTTGCGAGCGTGAGAGAGAGAAGGAGAGACAGATGGAGGAGAGAAAGGAATTCAAAGCTTTTAAAACAAACAAAGAAAGCAAGCGAGCGAAGAGGAGTAGGTGGAGGAGAAGGAGGAAATAGTGTTTGAACAGAAGACGGAGAAAAAAGAAGAAAAAAACAAGGGGAAACAAACACGGCCGCCCACTTCGTTTGGGAGGTGTGGTTCAATCACAGCCGTTGATTTCATGTGCGGACCTAACCATACGATAGTTGAGTCAATATGTTTGTGTTTGTGTTTGTTTTGGGGTCAACTACTTTGATCTTGCTTACGTGGAAAATAATGAGTGGACCCTCTAAGCCGACCGCGCCTACAGATAATAATAAATAAATAAATAAAAGGATTTGAGAGACTTCAAAAGAATCCACGGCTCCACCTGTATGTTCTGTACTTATCATCCATCATCAAGTTGTATGTTGCCTTATCTCCACGTGTGACTTGTGGCATTTTGGGGATGTTGACGTGGAGTACATTCAAATGTAGATGGGTGGCGAGCAGGGGACTAGCGTGTTGAGAATTAAGCATAATAACATATAAATTAATAAAAATTATAAAATTAAAAATAAAACAATTGATAACTTGCTTTGACTGCTCAGCCTTCCTCGACGATTAATGCTCAGGCGACAGTTTAGTCCGATTTTTAGAACATACAATACAATTATAGTCACCAAATGGCGGGAATCACGTATGTCCAACCCTCCTCGATGATTAACGCTCAGGCGGCAGCCTAGTTCGATTTTTAGAACAGACAGTACAATTAGGAAAATTCTAGTATGCCCAGTTGTATGCTCCACTACAGTGTCAGATAAGCGTCAATTTTGATCTCGATGCAAATCTACGGTGCTATAGTGTACCGAATACTGTAGCCGGACACTATAGCATTACTCGTACAATTATAGTCACCAAACACCAAATGGTGGAAATCACGTGTGTCCAAGAGGCCGTGTTGTTTGGGGTAATGTTTTGATATGGTGAGTGACAATGTATAATATGTATGGGATAATATTGGATTAGGTTAGGTAATACTAATCTGGGTCGTAGTTTCATGATTAGGTGGAGAGTTCTTGGATGAGGTTCGCAAACCAGGAAGATGTCTGAAAGTGTGTGTGGGACTTTCATATATTTAATTTAATTCATCAACCCTCACTGATTGACTTGTTCATCTTCATTCTTTTTGCTCTTTTTGATTTGGTGATAATGATTAACAAGAAGAAGATGTCGCCAAAACTATGGACTATGGTTTAGATACCATTGGAGCAAATTTGACTTACTAGTGAAACAATATCTAGCAGCATGTAATTAATTAGTAACCAATTGTCTACGTAGCAGTTTGTTTTTCATAATAAAATTAATTAGTACGGAGATCATGAAAGAGAAGAGAGAAGGGTGGGAAGTGACCGTGAAATTCAAAACCGCAATAGATAATATTTGAATACCTAAACAATCGTTGGGTATAAAAAAAATGACATGAAGTATATATAATAGAGGCGATTGTCCATTTAAGATTAAAGGATGGATCGAGTGTTAGTTCTTTTTGTTATATCATATACGAACTGTTAGGCTATTTCAATACTATTATATATACTAGCTTTTAAACACATGTGTTGCATGTGCGCTCATTTAATTACAAGCATAATTAGGGAGTGTGGAGGACTTTGTACCATTTTGTTTAACATAATTTTCACGACGCACAAAAGAAAGTTCTCAATGCCTTACAATGGGTAAACAATAGGACTAATTATCACATTGGTGAAAAGTATATTAAATAAAGAAAAATTGGGTGAGAAGCCACTACCAAACATGGTGCAAACAACACTCACTCCCTTCGCTCAATCTGTTTGTGCCTTTCTTTCCAAGGAAAATGCCCTTTCACTTTGCTCCATCAGGGCCAAGCTTTTCTTGAGGCAAGGTTTTAATTTGAAGTAGGCCAAATGGTCATGACCTAATCACTAATCATCAATTATTGAGCATTTAATTAGCACCAAAGACATTAGCAATACTCCTGAAAAAATATATATGAAAATGCCTACAAAAGTGCCTATTTTTAGTTTGCGATTGCTCCAGCTCATATGGTAACCTAAATACATGGTATTTCAATTACTTTTAAATGTGTGTGTTGCATCTATAACTCTGAATGCGAAAAGCTTACACTTGTTTCTTTTATGGGAGTTAGCATAAATGTTTAAAATCATTCCTTCGTCATTCTCCAAATTGCTTTGAGCTTACTAGTAAGCTATAAAGCCATTCTAAAAAGATGGTTGAAATTTGATAGGAAAAATTCTCAAACGGGAATGATTTTCACAATGATTGAGTGCTAAAAAATCTGGAAAAAAAAGAAATACTATCAAAATTAAGGGGCACAGTCGAAGAAAAAAAAAATCCTTAGGAATGAGGCTATTGGTGGGAGGTTTGTCTTCAATTATGATAAACAACAATTCAGAATATATGCAGAAATAACAAAAGAGGATAAGAGGAAGAAGAAAAAGACAATTTGTTTCAATATTTGCTTTCTTATTAAAGGACAGCGACCATAACACTCTCTCAAGAACAAACTCTCCGTAAACTAATTCTTGAAAGCCTAAATCTACATACATATAATAATTCAATATACAGTATAAACGATTTCAAACCAAACAAGAAAAACCTACTCGCTCGTATTCTTATTCCACTTTTCTTGTAAGAGGACTTTCGTATCTCAAACCCCGAGAGCTGACCTCGAATCGGGCTCGGCCCGAACCCCAAGTTCCCAAGTAAGGATACTCCCATAACATATCATATCAAATACGATCTGCCATTTCCATTTTTTACATTAAGCCTCCATCTCTTCAAAGGATAATTTTCTTTTCCCGCCCTTCTTCTTCTCCGTTCGATGTTTTCGGCCATCAACGGAACCCTCTCTTTAAATTTCAGACTTTCAGCTTCACTCCTCTCTCCCCTTCTCATCAGATTCCACTCAAACCTCGCCACCGCCACCACTTCAGTCTTTTCTTCTTCTTCTTCTACAACCCCAAAACCCATCACCAAAACCGACCTCCAAGCTCTAATTTCCCAAAACTACACCCATGGGAAGTTCCACAATCTCCTCCAATCCGTCATCTCCAAACCCAATGTCCTCCTCGCCGCCTGTGCAAATCTCCACCCAAACCCCACATTCGATTCAGATTCATTTCTCTATGATTCCGTCTCGAAAAGGTTCTCCATTGAAGAAATTTCACACCAACTCAGTCAAAATCGGTTCGATGTAGAAGTGGGTTCGATCCCATTGTCTCATTCTACATCAAGAACACGTAAAGGTGCCACCTTGGTTCTCCCCAATTTGAAATTAAAGGTTGTGATTGAAGCTGTGAGGATGGTTTTGGAAGTAATTTACGATGCTCGGTTCGCTACATTTGCTTATGGTAGCAGAGTTGGGATGGGCAGGCACACTGCTATCAGGTATCTCAAAACAACTGTGCAAAACCCTAATTGGTGGTTTACTGTTAAATTCTTGCCTGATGTATTTAATATGCAACATTTTGATAAACTGAGTTCGATTATTGAACAAAAGATTGATGATCGATCCTTGATTAATTTATTGAAGAGGTTTTTTGAATCTGAAGCTGTTGGGATTGAGCTAGGTAGTTGTTTTATGGGGAGAGGTTTTCCACAAGAGACTAGTTTGTGTGGCATTTTGGTTAATATATACTTGAGTGATTTTGATAAAGAAATTCAAAATATTCGAAACGAAGTAGATATTAAGAACGCAAGGTTTGATTCTAATGAGCTTTCTGCTAGGGTTGTTCACAAGCCTGTTAAGGTGTATGCAGTTAGGTATTTAGATGAGATATTGATAATAACTTCCGGGTCGAAATTGCTTACCGTGGATTTGAAGAATAGGGTTGTTAAGTACTTAGAAGAGGATTTGGAGTTGAAAGTTGATAAATTGAATACCGCAATCCATAGTGCTGTTTCTGAGAAGATTGGTTTTATTGGGATGGAACTTCGGGCGGTGACTCCGTCTTTTTTGCATCCCCCATTGACAGAGAAAGCGATGAGGGCAAGGAAGAAGTACATTAAGCAGAAAGAGGGTTTAGCATTGGAAATGAAAAATGCTAGAGAGACTAATAGGAAAAAATTGGGGTTAAAGATACTTGATCATCTCTTTAAGAAGTTGAAGCGAGGTGATGAGTTCAAACTTGAGTTTCAGATAGAAAAAGATGTGAGAGATATCTTTAAGAGTTGGGCAGATGGAGTGGTGCAAGAGTTTTTCACTTCTTACGAGGAGCGTTATAATTGGCATCGCAAATTGTCTTCGGGTGATTTTCTTTCGTTGAGGGCAATCAGAGATCAATTACCCTCAGAGCTTGTTGAGGCTTATGATAGGTTGCAAGTGCAAGTTGATAAACATTTGACGCCTGTCAAAGCTAGAAAGACCTTGGAAGAAGAAGATAGGAAAGTAGAAGAAGTGGAAAATAGGAATTATGCAGAGAGTACTGTGGAAGATTTGACAAAGCTTTGCATGAGAGTGGCTGCACCAGAGGAACTTGTGAGGAAAGCAGTTCGATTGGCTGGATTTACAAATTCAATGGGACGACCCAGACCAATTGAGTTACTTGTTCGTCTGGAGGACGCTGATATTATCAAGTGGTATGCAGGAGTAGGGAAGAGATGGCTTGATTTCTTCTGCTGCTGTCGCAACTTTAAAATGGTGAAAACAGTTGTAACTTATCATCTGAGGTTCTCTTGCATTTTAACTTTAGCTGAAAAGCATGAGTCCACCAAACATGAGGCTATTAGGCATTATAGCAAGGATTTGAAAGTCTATGATACAAAAGGTGTGGAAGAAGTGAATTTTCCTACAGAAAGAGAGATCAAGATGATGGGTGATAAGAACCTCTCTGATCCAAAACCTGTTGACGGAACCCTAACCATGACTTTGGTCAGATTGGCTTCTGATGAACTTTCAGGTTCTTGCATGGCTCATTTCTGTGATAAGATGGATACTACTCTCTATCGGATTCATTTACTGCAAAAACGTTTGAAGATTGATCCAGTTAATGAAGAGAAGTGGGTTCCAGGAATGGGTGCTATTCATGAAAGCCTTAACCGAAAGTGTGTTTCACTTTGTTCAAGTCACATAAATGATTTATACATGGGCTGCATATCTCTCCAAGACATCGATTGTACTTCACTGATGGATGTGCTATAACCACAGCCAATATTTATTTGGTCTCAGTATTTCCTAAGGCTTGGAACAAGTTCTCCTAGAACTTGTTTGGATCTTAGTATCAAAAGAATGGATGCCATTCGTGGATTGCAGTCCTCAAACACTGAGGTGTGTGCTGATACATGACAGTTTCTATTTATAAAGAGATATATTGATGGATTTTTGTGTCCCTCGACTCTTTTGCTCTTTTTTTAGGTTAGAGAATCAAAGATCTCCTGGTTTGGTATGCAAATATTGGGCTTTTCTGGTTTATCATAAACGGTAGCCATTCGAGGTAGTTTATTTCGATACATTGTGACTCTTTGTTATCTATCCATTCATCTTGAAATCCATTCTAATGTAGTTGTTAGTAAATTTAACAGCTGATGCTATCAAGAAACTTGCAACAAGAGGAATCTGATAGAAATAGTTCCATCAGCACCATAAACCGGCTAGAGAAGTGGTTGCTACATCCATAATGAGGTATATTGTTTATTTTGTTCTCATCATTGTGAAAACCTTATTTAGAGCTTCATTTTTTGACTGCATGAATCTTGACTGTATCCTTACTAAGATAGAGCTTCCTGGCCTTGTACACCTTGATGGATTATCTGTTCTTACCACATCTCCTTTAAAGCGAAAAGCAAAGAGGTGTAAGATCACTTAAATCACTTGTCTGTTAGTTTCTTGTATATCTGTGTTTTTTAGTTGCTTTTGCTTGAACTATCAGACTGTAATTCTGGCTTGGTGCATGCTTCTTGCCGCCAACTATGGACATGATATCTAGCTTATTAGATATCGTCCATAATTTTTAGGTAAATAATAGCAACCCTGTAGTTTAAAATGAAATGCTTGAATTCGATTTATTACCAAAGATTTACCACTCAATAATCTGACTGTGATCCATGAAAACTCGATCTAATTCAATCATTTTGAACATAATTGTAGGTTAAAGATTTTTATATGAGAAGCTTTCACTTAGTCGTATAAATAAAATCTTTAACCTGAATGTAAATACATGAAGACTTTGCTTACTCCTAATGAATTTGAGGTAATTGGTACTCAACTTTTGGAATTCGGATCTCTGAATCATTATGGCTATTAGGAAATTATCAAAGTATCATGAATGTCTTTTGATCTTATTATGTGAACTTTTTAAGTTCTTGATTTATTTGCTTCTGATTTTTGTTTATGATTGGTCTTTACATTTTGTTGGCAAAGTTGCAGCTTTTATCTGAAGAGTGTGTTATTAACAATCGGACCAACTTTTATTTTCTAATTTGGTCAGCCAACACTTAGATTAAAGTTTAGCCTTGATCTAGCTAGCTTTAGTCTGGTTGACTACAATAGCTTACTTGCAAGTTTTCTACTTTGGTTGTGGTTTCTGGAGTCTAAGTTTGTGAGTTATATTAAGCTAGTTTTGTGTTTGCTTTCTGCATTCAAATTTGTAAATATGCAGCACTTCTGTATGTTTTTTTCTGTTTCTTATTTCTTCAACCACTTTTTTCTTTCTTCTGGCCTGCAGCAAATCGACATGTATACGGACAAAGTCAGCGAGATGAAATGTGAAGCCACAAGTAGATCCAAGGCAATCTGACAATTTCTGTTGCAATGTCCAAATGAAATTTCCAATTATTCTGTATCGATCTATACTTCTTTTGTTTTGGTTTTTGAATAGCCCATGTACTACTAGAGGGAAATTGCATGTACATACACAATCAACATAATGTGTTTGGTATAGCCTTGACATTAAAACTGTTTTTACAGATTATTGGTTGCAAATATGTTGTACATAGTTGGGGCCCTTTTTCTCCTCGTTGTTTTTGTCTCCCTTTGCCCCAGTTTCATCATCATCATCATCAAAGCCCATTCCTGAGATTTTTGGGGTCGGCTACATGGATTTTGGTTCTCCAAGCAATGCGATCTTCCCACATTTCCTCGCCTAATCCAAGCTCAATGATATCTTCATTCACCGTCTTCATCCAAGTTTTCAACGGTCGTCCCCTCCGTCTGCACCTTCCATTAACTTGCCAATCTAAACATTTTCTAATTGGCGCCGTACTTGGTTTCCTCCGCACATGACCAAACCAAGTTAAACGTCTTTCTCTAATTTTTTCCTCTATGGGCGCTACACCTTAGTATTTCATAATTCTTTCATTTCTAATATTATCCTTACGAGTTTTATCACACATTCACCTTAACATACGCATTTCTGCTACTGCCATCCTATACGTATGTTGTCCCGTAGTAGCCCAACATTCTGAACCGTATAGCATGGCTGATCGAACAATTGTCTTATAGCATTTCCCTTTTAGCCTTGCAGGCATCCTTCTATCGCATAATACTACTGACGCCATTCTCCATTTCAACCAATCAGATTTAATCCTATGGTCTACATCTTCTCTAATAGCCCCATTCTTTTGAATTATAGATCCTAGATATCGAAAAACCTCACACTCTGGGACCTCGACACCTTCGATCTCAATTGCATTACTTCTCCCTCTTGGTTCACACCCAAAGTTGCACACTAGATACTCCGTCTTCGAACGGCTAATTCTAAAACTTTTACTCTCTAAAGCCTCCCGCCACTTAACTAATTTCTGACCTAAACATGCATTAGTCTCATCCATTAAGACAATATCATCTGCAAATAACATGCACCAATGTACATCTTTTTGCAGATGTCTCGTCAACTCATCCATGACCAAAGCAAAGAGATATGGACTTAACGGCGACCCTTGATGTAGTCCTACTGACACTGAAAATTCACTAGACATCCTACCTACTGAGCGAACACTTGTTACAACCTCTTCATACATATCCTTAATGATATCGACATAACATTGAGACACTTTCTTCCTTTCAAGCACCCACCAAATTAAATCCCTAGGGACCCTATCATATGTTTTCTCCATATCAATAAAAACCATATGCAAACTCTTACTTGCCTCTCGATATTTTTCTATAGTTTGCCGAAGCAGGAAGATGGCCTCCGTAGTAGACCTATCCGGCATAAATCCAAATTGATTCTCCGAAACCGTGGTTAAACTCCTAAGTCTTTGTTCTATAACTCTCTCCCAAAGTTTTATCGTACGGCTCACTTTATCCCTCTATAGTTCGAGCAATTCTAGATATCCCCTTTGTTCTTATAAATTGGTACCACAATGCTATGTCTCTATGAATCTGGCATTTTTCTAGTTTCCAAAATCCTATTAAAGAGCTTAGTTAGCCATTGAATTCCAACTTCTCCCAGACATTTTGATGCTTCAATTGGGATATCATCCGGTCCAACGGCCTTTCCTGTCTTCATTCTTTTTAAAGCTTCCTCACTTCTGTGGCACTAACTCTGCGATGGAACATGCGATCTCTCCCTTCCTGTGAAGCATACCCCTCCAAGTTTAACTCCCCTACATGTGTTCCATTGAGTAGGTACCAAAAATAATCATTGCATCTATCTAAAATAGCTTTATGATGGTAATGGTATCAATTAGTCGGTACAAAGTTCTCAAGATGATCCCTGAGCAATTGATCTTTCTTTCAAAGTAGCCTTCTTGGTACAAAGTCCTCAAGAAGGCCTCTGAACAAGTGATATTTCTTTTGATGCAGGCTTTATGAATATTTTGTAGGTTTTCAGGGTAGGACAACAAGCGCATCTGGTGTAGTGGTATCATAGTACCCTCCCACGGTACTGACCAGGGTTCGATTCCCTGGATGCGCAATTATTATTTTTGGTGCCTTTTATGATGTGCAGACATTTTATTTTCATTCGTCCGAGTTGCCAGTAAAACATTTGAATGAAGGCCTCATTTAGTATAAGAGATGTTTTTGCTCATCTTTTTCCAGCACTGCTTATTGCAGAATCAGTTCTCTCCCTTTCACATTAGGGACTCGGACAAGTGAAGAGTGTTTTCAACTGCAGTGAAACAACTGATGTCAATTTGCACAACGATAAGCCGAGAACAGAATTGTGTCATCCGTGCATGTTAAAACAAATCCAGTCTATTCAACCACAAAATGTCTCAGTAAAATTGATGCCACAGAAAGCGTGTTTCAGTAACTTGGAAAATCAAGAAGAGGGTTGCTGAAAATCATATAGATCAAGTGTCTGATAGTTTCTGCATAAATATCAAAGCACACACTGGTCGTCATTGATTGAACCAAGGTATACATCCTGCATCAATGAACTAAAACAACAAAAATGAAGGCCTGACTACACTCTTAACGATTCTCTCATTGATACTAACATGAACTCGCTAATTCTCTTGTTGGAATCTACAAAAAGACTTCTATTTCATTGTTGTACTAATATCCTTAGACTTTGGTCGTCCGCAATACCAAAACTTGTGATTTTTCTCATTTTTTTTCCAAGACTCTTTCACTTCTCCCAAATGATTCAAAGGAAACGGAAAAGCTTGAACAAACAGTCTGCATCTTCCTGCATGGCAACAAAAGAGCAACAGTAAGATATATTGTCATGCATGCACAGCAGACAGCGAGATTAATCTAATCATCAAACAAAATATTTAAGATTGAGAAGTGGCTCTTAACAGAAGTTATTTTCTACTGCTCAAAATCCAACTTGACTAAAGAGTTTGTCTGCTTGACAACTTGAGCCTAGGGCTTTAAACATGACTTATGATCCAATTATCATGCTAATTCTAATTTACAACTTGCAAGTTTTGCAAGCTGGAGTAATGACGGACTTTTTAAAGTTGATCACGGCTCATACATTTGATCACATGGAACAAAAGCTACAATCTTGCACTTCAGGGCTAACAACTTCATCTCTCTGCCATTTTACTTGCGTAGTTGGAACAATGTTGTTCAAGGTAAAATAAGGGATGGCTGAAATTATTTGCCCCCCATTAAAGTGATTACATTAAGGAATAGAAAAATTGAAACAAAATGAAGAAGATTATTAAAAACAAAGAGCCCAAACTCACCATCTGAAGGTAGCAGAACCAAAGTTGAGAAATCAAAATTGTCTCAACTGACATGATTTTTGCTCTGCAACATTTTCTATTTCTTTGGCTTGCTACTTCTCTTTCCTTTGATCAATCTTGGCGATTTAAAAGTTACCTTGCGTCGTCTTGATGTTTCTGATTCCACACACTTTTTCAACTTTTCCAATGCTAAAATGTTAAAAAAAGAAAGTGTTATTTTCCAATATGGCACTCATAATCAAATGCATTCACAAGCAGAGCATTATGAACAAAGCCTACAGATAACAGTAATGAACCCAAAACGTTCCCATATGAATACGAAGGTCAGGCTGATTGGAAGGCCATAACACCCTTTATCTATGCATGCTTCTAGAGGGTCAGCAAATATGGGAAATCAGCCAGAAGAGCCAAAAATTAATTCCATTTATGCATCAATAGATTTATCTTAAAATAATAATAACAAAAAAAAATTATATATATAAAGGAAATCTTAAAGGTTAATATTTAGGATCAACTAAGCAATGACAACATTTCCAAGGGCGGAAGATGGATAGTGAAATTTGGTGACGAAACACAACAGCTTGTAATTGTAATGGAAAATACTTGTAAAGTTGAACACATCACAAATATGTACTATAGAAACAAAAGGCAGACAATTCACCTGAAGTATAAAGAGGGCGAAGAGGTTCAACAGAATCAGCGGGTAAGGGGTATTCAGCACAGGTGTTACAATCAGCTTTTTGCAACAGTTTCTTGAACCGTTTAACCTACAAAAAATAGTATGAGTACGATCTACGAATTTGCCATGTTCCACCACAGAAAAATAAAGTGATAAAGGTGATCCATTTGCAAGGAAAACAAAGTTTTGCTCAAGACTCGTACTAATGAGCTAAACTCTATTGGTATAAATCTCTATTCTCCATGATTTTATCAATTTTTTAGCCATTCCCTTAACGCCCCTAATATAACACTATATGGGGCATATGAGTTTCATTACAATACATCTGGTGTTGCCACATTCTCACATTGCTAGCCCATCCCTTCATATTATGCTAGATAATATTACTAATTACCAAATTTATTGCTGTTTTCTATAGCCTTGCTAGTTCTGTTGATAAACGAAGAATTCACATTAGTGTTGAGCAGCGTGAACCACAAAACAGAGCTCTCATACCTCATGTCTTCGTAGCAAGGTGAAGCAACGCCCAGCCAACCCAGCTCTCGCAGTTCGCCCTGCTCGGTGAATGTATGTCTTAATATAGGGAGGCATATCGTAATTAATGACATTCCGCACCCCTTCAACATCCATTCCACGCGTCATAGCATCTGAAGAAACAAGCACTTGTATTTCTCCTTCTCGAAATGCCCTCAGAGTCTTGCTGCAGCATAAATTTTCATATCATAACAATACACACACACTGAACCAAAAGAGAGATATATCATATATCTGATAACATTGGAACATGTGAGATTTTTTGGTATCCTCTAATCATGCTACTAGTGGAAAGTGATATGGTTAGCCCGAATTATCTTAAATACCTTGAAAGATAGGATCAGATAAACCCCTTCCATTACAAGAAGTAAATAACTCTAGGGGAGGCTGTAACTAAAACTGTTCTTCCCCAGGCCATTGGATGTTTCACAAGCACCGATAAATAATTCTAGTAATAGTATATACCTTCGGACAGATTGACGTTGCAGACCTGAATACTCCTGGATCTTTAATTTCAAACCACCAAACAATTTCAGCAGGGTGCTCAGCCTGTGGGTAGATTCTATGGATGATGTAAAAACAATACACTTTTCCCCACCTAAATGATGCAAGAGGGCAACCAAGAATAGTGGTTTGAGTTTTGATTCACAAATCTGCAAAGAAGAATCACTAGCGATAAGTGTACGAAAAGAAATATTTTCATGTGATTCCTCCCTCAGTATATTTATAACAACTTTCAGTAAATAATAATTTAGGTACTGCATTGTTTCATATCAAGTCAGCTTGTAGAGCTCGTTGATATTAGTGTGTCACACATGTTGACAGAACTGACACATTTTTAAGGGTTGGTCTCGCACAGCTCACAACTAGCATAAGTAAACTTAAGGCTTGTTCACTTAGACAAAGATATGTGCATCATCTACGCGAATTGTAAATAAATAGCTTAAAAGAAATATTTGGATATTTATGAAACTCATTCAATCTTCCAATTAAACGTGTACAATAGTAGAAAGTGCTTCTTAAATGAACGGCTCTTAGAAAATAAAGTAAATTCGTGCATACATGTAAGCAAGTCAGTAACACCTACCAACTTGTAAGATTCTAGCTTTTCAGGTAACTGATAACGTTGAGGCCCAGTTGTCAAAAACAAAGGACGATGTAGATCAAGCTGAGAAAGCTTGCTTGGATCCTGAGTCAAGGTAGCAGATAGTACCATCTTCACAAGCCTAGGATAAGCTTTACCCTTGAATCCTCTTTCAACACCACTACAACATAGAAATCGAGAAATCAAAATTAGCATTCAGGAGTTTATACATAAACTTCTACAATATCCCTTTTTTAATTTAAAAGAAGAACGAAAGGGTATCAGATCAAAGAGAAAACTAAAGGTAACATCTTCACAAGCCTAGTTTTCATATTCATTATTAAAAAACTAAGGGGGTGTTTGTTTGAGTTAGACGTCAAACCTCTTATTAAGAGGGAACCTCTAACTAGAGGTAAATATCTTCTTCAGACTTTTGCTAGATATTCAGAGGTGCGAACAAACACCTCCTATGTTTCACTAGAAACTGGGAAAGATGAGCTATGTAATCTTGGGCGACCATTGGGCGCACCAGGCAGGTGTCCGAGACTAGGGTCTCCTAGCCTTTGCAAGGCAAGAAACTTTCAGTTGTAGTCTCGGGCACTCGCCTAGCAAGGTCCATTGACTAGCAACTCGTCCATGTTTTAAGTTGTCATCCAATTGTATGAAATTCCTTGTTAAAATGATGTATAATTCCTATAGTTACATGCTAGTAATACGTGAGGATGGATTGGAAAAAAAAATGCTTCCTAGTGCTAGGCAACGCCTAGGCGAGCTATGCACCAAGCCAGGTCTGTCACCTCGTCTAGTGCCCAAGGCTGCATAGATGTGATAAGCTTTGTTTGTGTCTATCCATGGGCATATCATGAACAGGTCCAACCAGGCATATTTTCTTAATAAACAATAAGCCAAAGTATCCCCCCCACAAAGACCACGGTGGATGAAATTATGCGATAGATAATAGAACATACAACTTCCTTATGGTTTTCAAGGAACCAATAGTAGAATGAGCAAAATTTCTGGCGTGATGAAACACTCCTTCACCAGTTGAGCTTGTCAACTGAAGCACTGTAGGCAGCCAGGACTGATACGCCTCTCTGAGTAATCGGTCTGTTTCGTCCACTACCTATAAATTCAACTTAAGACTCAACATTGTCCAAAATGAAATAAACAAATAAATATATAAATAACAGCTAAAATCATGTGCAATGGTGTACTTATACCAGAAAAACAGCCAAAATACCATGTTGATTGACCCTGAATGTTTAATTAGTAAATTTGTTGGAGGAATCATGATAATACGAGTCTAAGAGTGTGAGATTCTCTGTGTGTGTGCGCGCGCGTGTGCATGTCATGAGACTCATGACATTAACACCATATATATGGTCCAGAAAATATCCTTAAAGGAGACCAAATCAAACATCTTCACTGGCTACTTTTTTTTGTGGCATGGGAAATTATTCAGATGAAATTTTTTTTCTGATGTTGAAAACATGAACTATGGAATAAATGGTCTCAGGAATTAACTGCCAGCGAGTAACTCTTCTCCATTTTGCAAACAAATTATCCATTTGCGGGTATATTCTGAACATGAAGGGGAAACAAATCATAAGTTTTTGATACTTATAGAAAGCATAAGTTGTTTGATTGTTGTACATACAAGATAACAGAGATGCTCAAGGGTGAACCCCTTTGTGGTATTTATATGGTCCATTAGCCTTCCAGGGGTTGCCACTAATATATCCACTGCACTCTGCAACTCCATGTAGTGGCTTTCAGGGTCATAACAAATACCTGCCTCAAGCTTAGGTCTCTTAATAAGCACTGAGATCTCATCTGCAATTGAAGTTTGACCAACAGCCAAACCAACCGATAAACCAACTGCAGGGGCAAGAGCAGAAAATACTTCCTTAACCTAAACCAAAACAAAGCAGAAAGCTGATATCTTGTTAGTAACAGTAAATAAACAAGCACGGTAAGATAAGTAGTCTCAGATTTTAATTTATGTTATGTTAGAAAATATAACAACTATACAAAATTGGCACAATAATACCCTTTATTAACAAAACAATGATGAATCAAGACGAACTCTCACACTAATTAAACTCCATAGCTTTTCAAACCTCGAACTTAAACCAGAATTATAGCAAGCAAAACAACTCAGACTGAAGCTTATTAACACTTTGTATCCCTTATTCAAGGGAGATAACAACTACTGTAAAAGTAACTTTGAGACTACATTATAACTGAATAGCATTCTTAGTTCCAAAATTCAGTAATAGTGAACCATAAAATACATTTTCATATGCCAAAATCTTAGATTTGACTGATCAGATTCATTTGTTTTCCAGGCTTGTTCTATTTAGGACCACGATAACTATCAACAATTATAAGAATGATAATTCTTTTCTTTTACCAGTCATTCAGTTAATAATAAGTCTAATATCATCAAATATATGGCACAGGGCACAAAAGTAAATTGTGCAAACAACAAGAAGAAAAGAAAGAAACGAATGACTGCTAAGTAGAGTAAAATAGACGGACCTGCAAAGCCAAATCACGAGTAGGGAGCACCACTAAAGCCCGTAGACATTTCACTGAACGCGTTGAAAGCATCTGAACTATTGGCAAAGCATAAGCTAAAGTTTTGCCACTTCCAGTTGGGGAGTTAATACAAAGATCTCTCTCAAACCCACCAGGTCCAACTGTCTCTTGCCACACTCCGACTTGAACCGGAAAGAGTGAACTAACTCCCATATTTCGCAATGGTTCCTCCAATCTTTAACATATAAAACAAACGAATAAGACTTCCTAGAATCTACCAATTCTACAAAACATTTCTAATGAAATCTTTTGAGCAGAGAGAAACTACTGAAACTAACATCACCTTGGATCAAGACAAGGGAGAATGTCAAGAGGGCATTCTTCAAGTAGAGAAACGTCAACAGGACTTCTCATCCATGGAAGAACGGGTACACTCTTCTCCTTTTCATTCTTCCTCTCTTCCATCACTTCTTCACACACAAGTATATTACTATACCAGCGAGATTACAACAGCTGCAAGGCAAATGCAACACCATCTTACATTAAACATCATTAACATAGCATATAAAATGTCCACATTTTTACCACAAGAGAACATTTTTAAGTTCAATAGGAATTCTATATCAGAAACCCAGACACCAAATTGCTCCTTTGGGATCCCCTGATTCATTGAAAACAACTCCATACCCATGAACTCGGATACACAATCCCACTAAAACAACAAACACCCAAAACTAAAATTTAATCCCGCAATCGACTCAACTACTTCCTTTTGTCAAACACCCTGTTTACAGAAGTTGCAAGTACCACTAACCTTAGTTTACTGAGATTAACATTGAGTAATAAACATGTTTTAACATAATTTTGAAGGGTTCCAAACTCAAGGGGAAGAGAAAGAGAGATGGTACCTGAGGCGGCTTAAGAGCTGAATTGGAAGTTTGAACTCTGAAGAAGAAGACGCACGCAGGAGCAGACGGCGAGGAGGCGGCAGTGGTGTTGGTGGATGCGTGGAGCGGCAGAGGGTTCTCTGTCTATGGAGAGGAGAGGGAAATTAAGGTTAGGAATCTATCTAGGCGACTACTCGCACCACCAATTCCTTCCTCTCACATCACACCATTCTGCTCTCCCACACCACCTACTTATTTGTCACACCAGCTATATAAACAAAAAAAATTTCATTTTTTCCCCCTCACCAGCTATATAAAGTCATATGCAGTGTTTAAAAAAGCGAACATATATTAGCTTCATCTAATGGAAATGCACTTGTCTGATCTAATGAACATGATATTAGCTTCAAAAATGTTCATAAGCAGATTTCATAAGCAACCCGAAGAGATCAAGTTCAAGTTCAAAACAACAATAAAAAAACAAAGTACAAGTTCTTCAACCCATTCTTAAGTTTCCTTTTAATTACAACCATCACCCCCAATGTTAGCATTTGAAGCAATGTGTCGTTCTCCCATTGAGCAATAACCCAAGGAGCAAAAATCTAATGGACCAACAATTAGATGTTGATGCAATCCCAAATCATTTTTAGCAGCCTAACTCCCCAAAACAATACCAATAGTTATCAATGATGAGAATAAGATATTAGTGGAAGTGAAGTACGTCTGGGTCCCAGCCAAATGCATCTCGTGTGTGGGGTATGGGTACAACAAAATGAGTTGTCCAAAGAATAAGCCAATTAAACAAATGACTCCAAAAGTTTGGAGAGAAACAGGGAAGAAATTAAGTAGATGAGAATCTGAATGAGGAAAATAAAGATGGTTGGACTGTTGTTTCAGGAAAACGTGCATTCAGACCCAATAAGGCAACACAACACGTAGATGTTAGAAGGCAAACCAACACCAATGCAAGTGAGAGCACAAGCAATGTGAATGAAGTAGATATTATAGATCAGTATGATGATGAGACAGATACTACGAACCAGTCAAACAAAGAAGTTGTCCCTACCCTTTCAATTGAGGAATAAGAAGTAAGACAACAAGAAATTAATGCTCCTATGGTGCAAATTCAACGTGAAACGGAAGTTGCTCCAAATCAGGAAAGATGCAGTGAGGAGGTTGATGCTATCTCAAAATCAACTTCTACATTTCCTGAAGTACGACGAGAGATGATTGATGGAAGACAGTGGGAAGATCACACGAATTCTCCAAAAGCGCTCATTGATCGGCTATCACTAAAAGCCATCAATGCTTTGAATACATCAATTACAATAATGGGCAAGAATGCATTGTTCATCGAAATTAAAGCCTTACTCGAAGTGGAAGCAGCAAAGGTGGGGCAAAACGCTATTGAAGAATAATATGAGGTTACCACAATACAGTCACCCACGGAATATGCTCCTCAAAGATCTTCTCGAAGCAATAAGACAAATCCTAAATTCAGGCAACTGATGATGATAATACAGATAGAATACATATGTTTATTAGAACCTTGTATGGATGCTAGATTAGAGCTAGCATTCATTGGTTCCTATATCACGATTCATTGTTTTTCGGTTATTTACGATGACTTCTCATACATCATAGGGCTCACATTAGGTATAAATCAGGTCATGAGAGTGATTAAATAATTGATTGGTAATTATGAGGAAGTGAAGTTATGGCAGGTCCATCATGCAATCCTACTTTTGTAGCGGACCACTTTGCAAGATTACTCCCCAACCTGGAGACGGTGGAACTATAACTAATTAGGTTCTTTGTTGAAGTTTTGAAGCAAATTTATTGTTCTGTAGATGATGTAACGAGTGAACGTATGAGCGATTGTAAACTTTATCATCATCCTTTTTATTAATATAAGGTTCGGGGATCCTTAAAACCTCAACTCACTTTCAAAAAAAAAAAAAAAATCCCAAATCACCAAACAAAATCTGATGTTAATCGTACTTTTAATTACAATGAATACTAGTTCACTGTAGTACATATTAGCGGGAAAGAATTAGAAACTAATCCACAAATGGATCAAATTTATAACAATAATAATGATGATGATGGATGACCAACCTGAATCACTCTTAATAAGAGGTTAGAAGTCTAACTCAGACAAACACCCCATAATTACTATTTTTGTAAACAAGTAGTTGGATGAACATCGTCATGTTCATGAAATGGTAAAATCTAAGATGAAATAGTATAAAAACTTGCTAGAACATGAATATAAAGTTGAAATCAACTCAACTTGCTTGTGTTTATGATGTTGTACATGGTTGTTATGCGTTCTACCCTTATATTATTAGTGTTTTCAACAATTTGTTGTTGTTTTTCTTCTCTTTTTCATGATTTACTTTCTAAAAGTCTCTTAAAATCTATGTATGTTTCTTTTCTTGCTGGATGCTTCCGATCAATACGTTTTGGCCTTTGGCCTCGAGGAAACACATGGGTAACTTAATGCTATTATCTAATTGCTCCTTATCATGCATTTACTGCCATTATTATCAAGCTAATGTAATATGCGTAAACACATGAAAGACGAGCTCTGCAGCAAGGATTGTGTTTTCACCAAATTTTGTTTCTTTGAAATTATGAAAAGAAAAAAAGCGAAAGAAAATAGTAATTTTTCAAAAAATTTCAAGATTTTTCATTAAAAAAAAACAACTACTAAAAATTACATTTTTTTTAAAAAATATTCGGGGTTTTTAGTAAACTTCAGAGTTTTTTCTAATTATCATTTCTGCTAATTATTTATTGACTTTTGAATCCACCCCAAATTTTCTAATTATAATTTCTTCTACTTATATATTATTTTTTAAAACCACCCCCTGATTTTCTAATTATCTATTGATTTCATTTATTGGTATTTAGGTTTCATGTAATGTGTTTAATAGATTTATTTACTTGCAATTTTTTTTTTTTTTTTTACATATTTCATATATACCCTCAAAATTCATTATACATTTTTAATGTTTCCTCAAAATTTTTACGTTTTTTCTTTACACGCTGAAATATTTATCTAAATATTTCTTAAAATTAGAAAACTGAAATTAACTCGAGAAATGAAACCACAATCCTTGATTATCAAGAGTTTTTTCTTTCCACAGAGCTACATCATCTTCGTCTAATCGTTTTAAAACTTTAAATCATTTGAATAGAAAATGTTTTCAAATATTTTGCCCACCTCACATACTTTTGTTACTACACAATTGAAATATTGACAGAGATTGTCTGATTCGGATGTGAATTTTACATTCATCTTTTCTTTATTCATATTTCTATTCAATGGACATACGTTTCTTTCAGTGTATATATATATTAAATATCATTTTGTTTTATCGTCTTATTCTTGATTTTGTAAACAACCCAATTATACTTGTATTTTTTGTTTTTGTTTTTTTCCTCTTAATCATTGCAAGAAAAAACATTTACCATGCATTGTTACGATGTTGTGATTTTCTTCTTTCAATGGACAACTTATGATTTTCCATCTATACCTTATGGTTATGATTCCAATTGTGTCTCAAAATACAAAGTGACGTTGGTTTGTTTTGTTTTGTTTTTCTTCTTCCAGTATGAATTAGGGAGATAAGAGATAGGAAGGAGACATCGTCACACAACACGTCAAGATATTTCTACCTTTCCCTCGCTTCCAAAGTACACGTCTCAGGAACAAATATGAACAAATAAGACATTTGAAGAACTAACATCGTATTTATTTATTTTTGAAATTCAAAAAGGAATCAATTTGATAAACTTTTGGCACAAGGTAAACTCTTAGGATTAGTTTATTATTTCATGAAAAAAATTGATTCCAAAAACATTTCATGTTGTTTGGATGTTCGTAAAAAATAATATTCAATATCCAAACTTGTATTGCAAGACTGTAATTAAATTAGTTGTGGTGGTAGCAATGGAGGAGGTATGATTGATTTCGTAGTTGAAATAGTGGTAGCAACGACAATCATGGTGGTGGTGGTGGTGAGGTTTGCTATGATGATAGTTTTGGTAATGGCTATGGTCTAATTAATGGCGAGAACAATGTTGCAGTGTAATAAGGTGACGGTGGTTGTGATAATGGTGGTGACAGTGTGTTAGTAGTGGTTGGTAAGGCGACAACAACCATGATGTTGGTGTAGGGGTTTTCAAGGCAGTTGTGGTGGTGGTAGTTTGCGTCGACTGAATGGTGATAGATATTGAAAAATTGAAATGACGATAACAAAATAACATGTTGCCTTTTTCACCAATTTTTTTTTTTTTTGTTGAAATAAAAACTTACTAGATAAATTTTTTCCACCATGGTAGCCATATATTGGCGTAACTTCAGATGGCACGGAAAGTAAAACCTTACTTAAGAGTGCAAACCTCAATTTCTCTTTTTTCCCCAGGTTAAACTGTGTCACACCATTTGAGATAACACCCTTAATTTGAGATGTCGCAGCATCGCCATCATCTAGAGATTTACACATCCTCTCGGTGGACTCTCAAATTTGACAGCCGACAACACTAAGTACATTTACACATCATTTTAGGCTTACCTTGATTAATTAACTAAAGCAAATTTACACATTTTCACACATTGGAGAACTTGGTGTGGATGCTCTTATAGAAGCAAAATTTTCAACTATCTTGTGGTGTCATATAGAGGAAACTATGGATTATATGAGCACTTTATACCACCAAAACACAGGAGATCTTCTTCTTCCACTTCATCTTCTTCTGTCGATCCCCATTCGACTCCTCACTTCCATATCTCGACGACCCTTTAAAGCATCTCTCAATTCAAGTCATCTCTCTGTACTTCACATAACTGGTAAATCTCAATCTCAATTCATCTCTCCGATCACTTTACATATTTCGGTTCAATTAAAATTAGATTTTCTATCTAGGGTTTATATTTCTCTATGTATTCGTATTCAATCGATCGAATGCAACGTTAGTCAAGTCCAATACATTGATTGATTCCATGCACTTAAAGATCTGATCTTGATGTAAAAAAGTAATCTATTCTATTCTGTCAAAGCTTAATTAGAATACATTTTGGTTCTTTGCTTTGTAATATAGTATAGTATTGTATTGTATTGTATTGCAGGAAGGAAGAGATGAAGAAGGGGATTCTTACATCAGTGCTGCTAGTTTTGCTTGTTGCAGCAGAAGAGATACAGGTCGGCTTTTCTGCCGTGCCATCCACCGTTCCTGCGTTTTTATGGTCTAATCATCACCACCAGTAAGCTTCTTACTCAACTTATTATTAGTTTGTAGGAATTGACATGACATCTCTGTGCGCGGGCATTTAGTGTTTATATGATCTGTGCACTTACACTTACATACAAACAATCATTCATGTTTACATATACGATAACTTTAACAAATGCAATTGGGTTGCGTGTTCCAAGGATGGGAATAGAAGAAGAAGAAGACAGTCACCATCAAAGTCAACCGGAAGATTTTTTGACTGTTGGTGCATAGTGGATAAATTAATAGGGTGGTAGGGTTATGGAATTATGGATTCAAGCTCTATTTGAAGCAAAAAGTCATGGAGGATAGACCCATTGTTCAGTAGGGTTCTCTTCTCGACAATGCATATGGCTAGGTATAGAGGAGGATTGAGCACGGGAGATGGTTGTTAAGGCCACTTAATTTATTTGTAAAGGTGGTTAAAGGAACATCATCTGATCTGATTTGAGAACAGAGAATGATAAAGACGAGGCAGGTGGTCAAGTGGAATCTGTGGGTATACCTTCTCTTACCTAATCAAAGAGTGTTACAGTGGCATTTGCAAAGGAACGACATTGTTTGACGACTTTAGATTATAAGTTTTTTTTTTTTTTTGGAGTGAGTTGCATATTGTGATGAAAAAGGTACAGTTGCTTTCTCCAAAGCTAAGTATTATAGCCTTCCGAAAAAAAAAAAAGCCAAGTATTATAGCGGTAGGAATGGGTGGGTGGATCCTTCGTAATCCTACTTGGACTTATAGTTGTAGCATCTCTAACATATCGATGGAGCATATTCTTGGGAAAAAAGGGACTAAATCAAATCATGACATGACAAGTGGTGTAATACGGTTGCTTTAAAAGATGGATTCCCAAATGAGTGGAAACTTCATCTAAGAAGATGGCTATATGAGTGGGAATTAAATGAGGCAAATAGTGGTTTTTTTTTTTTTTTTTTTTTTTTCCTATCAACTAAACAAAAGGATTTCATTTCATCGCAAAAGTAAAAAGGTATACATCATATATACTAAGTATTTGTATTTCTCACCATCTCTCTCCACTCAAACATACAGGAGGAGAAGTGAGTGTCCTTGAATATACCCCAAGTTTGTCTCGATACGAATAAGGTAACCTTAATCTCTATCCACAAACTATTTACATCCTTGGATACTCCTTTAAATATCATGTTGTTCCTTGTTCTCCAAACCACCCATGCTAACGCATGCAACAATCTAACCCAAACCCATTTCCCAATCAGAGATAATTCAAGCCCTCCGATATTTTGAGCAGTCCAACCTTCGGTCCACTGCTAAATTGAGGTATGTGTGTTTGCTTGCATTGTGAACTCATGCAGACATTCTCTTCATATGTTGCGGGTGTAGGAACATGTAAGCCACAAGTGATCAATGTTTTATTGATCAGTTCCACACACGACACACTGATTTGGAATCAGAAGTTACTTTTTATTGATGTTGTACACTTTCAGTAGGCTTCCTTGGAGGATGATGCAAAGAAGGAAACATGCTCTGGCCTTCACCCAAATCAGATGGTGGAGCTTGTGTATTCTGAGTTCAACATCAGATAATTTATTGCATCATAGCAGTCCTTGACTGTATAGCAGTTGCTATGCCCTGTCCAACATTTATAGCTTTCTTCATCAAGACGGACACTTTGAGTAGCATGAGTTAGGTTGGCCATTTGGGGGACCTCCCAATCATTTAGATTTCTTCTTAGGTGAAAGTCCCATGTAGCTTCAGCTTCTTCATGAGTGTTGGAGCTGTAGAATTCTCTGATTTTGCCCTGTTTACTGTTGCGTGTATTGTAAATAGCTGGAAAACTGTGCTTGAGGGGTGTTCTCCCAACCATTTATATTCCCAAAAGCTGATTCTATCCTCACCTACGCACTTCAAAAGAGATATTGTTCACTAGAATCTGTTTGTGGCTCATAATGTTTTCCAAATGGATCACCCATGAGTGGTGATACTAGGAGGTTTTTTTTTAAAAAAAAAATTCTTTCACTCTTCTGATCCTCAATCCCCCTTTGTCTTTGGATTGACAAACTCTACTCCAATTAAGTAGATCCATTTGACTAGGCGGCAAATAGTTTGTTTGAGAGCCCTTTGTTGATATTCTCTTCCAATGACGATGATGTGTTGAAGTAGACTTGAACCAGGGAAGGTTCGTTTACGGTATATCGTTCTATTATCACTTGGTGGATGATTGATCTCCAATTAGTGTCATAAAATTTTTTCTCACATTACTTGTGTGGAGGTAGGGAGTCTTGCTGAAAGTCTTTGTTTGGGAAGCGTTTTGGGACTGGCTTGCTATGAGGGACACATACTGGCTAGGAGAGGTATGGAAGTGAAGTTGGAGTTTGCTATGTGTGGAGAAGAGCCAGAAATTAAGAACCATTTATTACTTGATTATGTATCCTATGGCTGTGGTTTTATTGATTAGTGGGGGGTGTTTATTGGTTATTTGTGGAAGTATTGGTTTCTCTTTGGTACATGTGCTCATTGCTTTCTAGTTTCAAGGGAGTTTAGTTCCAAGAACTTTATGTAAATTGAGAGAACAATTTGAGGGTTCAGTAACCTCTTGGCCATTTCTGTCGGGCCAATGAGTCTCAGCATTCTTAATCGCAATCATCTATCGAGGCCTCTAGACTAATGATAATTTAATTGATGTTGAAGTAGTAAAGAAATCAATGGCGGGGAAATACATGGAAGGCTTATGACTTAGATATGTATATATATTCTGCCTTCAGCCACTGATTGAACACACACCAGCATGCTTTGAAAAGAAACCCGTGGTGAAGGCTTGTGCTATATTCCTTAGACCATTGCGCATCATTCATTTATATTCTGCCTTTTTTGTCTGATTATTCACGTATAACAATTTTTTTTTTTTTTTTTTGAGGTAAGGTAAAATATTAATCAAAAAAGAAGATTAAGATAGTGATAGAAGGGATCCCCCTATGAACAAATAACCTGAAATTCGAAACCAAACACGTCCACTACGTATGACTAAAATATAGATCGCAGTCCCAATGTCCAAAAACCAATGGAAAAGCCTCACTTGTGTCCTCTCTCTCCTCTCTTCTTCCCTAATGGCCTTGATAGCCTGATAAGTGATACTCTAAAATGTTGGTTCCCACCTCTTCATCAAGCCATTCAACATCCCCACTTGCCATTCTTCCTATGATATACATCAATGGCAATGGTTGCCTTTTGTCCTCACTCTTCAAAATTTCCTTAAAAATTTATAGAACTTGTCCCCTTTGCTAAAAATGTTGCCACCTCTTTGTTCGAACTTGCTTCTCTTTCACCATGGCTATGGTCTAATCCCTCAAATATTTTCTATTCCACTCCATTTATGTCTCCCCCAAATTCAAATGGAATGAGATGATTTCCTGCTTTTGGTGGTAATGAAGGGACCAAACCAATAAAAATGCCCACTAGCCCTACACCAATATCTAATGCTTCATTGACCATGACCACTCCATGTTGCAAACATACTAATCCCCAAGCTGCTCAAATCTCTAATGCTTCATTGGAAGAAACATCCCCATCTAAGATTTGTTTCTCAAAATTAAACGCTCCTTCAGTCCAATAATTTCTACTGCTAGCAGTTCTTTTTGTGGAGAGACTTTCAGTTGTTAAATTATATTGCTCTCGTTTCTTTATGGAGAATTGTGCTTATAACAGAGTAGTTTTACTGCTTCACTTGCCCTTGATTGCACTTTTGGTATTATAAACATTGAATAGAATCCTTTTAAATGTAAAACTCGCAAATTCAGTGTTTTGATTGAATTTCTTCTATTGAAACTGGCATGTTTTGCTTACTGAAGTTGTGGTTTGGGGTGCTTTTTTTTGTTACTTCTTGAGGAATAAAGGTTTTCTGATACAACAATCTTTTTGTAAACAGCACCAGTGAAACTGTTGATTATCGCACCATCTCGCAGAAAGATTTAGCGAATTTTGTTCTCTCTGAAGGGGAATGGTCAAAATTGCTGGTATTTTTCTTCTTTTAGCTTAAAATACATAATCTCTGTACTTGGAGCATTGATTTGGATACAGAAAGGGTGTGGATGTTTAACGTGATATTCCTGATTCCTTCTTTTGTTATGTTTTCACTAGTGCCCAAATGAGAATGTTCAGCTGCCTGTGGAGCTTGCGCTAGTTTTTGTTGGTAGAGAGGTAAGCAGTTCTAAACATATTACACCTGGATGGGTAAAACACATTTCTTGGTGAACTACATATGTCTCCTTATTTGCATAACATGGCATTTGTTTCTTGTTTTATTTGTGAAAGCCCATTTAGGAATGTAGGAACAATATATAATATGAAGCAAGTTGAATATAATATGCAAGTTGTAATTTCTCCTGGACACTTTTTTATTGGGAAATGCCAAAACTTATTCCAAGAAGAGATATTTACATCTAAACAAGGATATCTATATAGGAAATACAGATCAATGACATAAATACCCTAATTTATGGAACGGTCTTCAAATCTTACCCATTTGAGACTAGGTTATATAGAGGCCCAGTTATAAATACAAGCAATAACATATTAGTAAAAGCTTTCTAAGACTCATTTATGACACTATAAAATTCATGTAATATTGGAGTTTGGTGCTATTTTGGTTTATTTTTCTTTTAATATACTCTAAAAATTCTTTTTATTTATTTATTTTTGTTTTGTTTACCCTTAACCTCTCCCATGCCAAATGCCTTCGGCAGGGGTTTGAGCCCTCAACATTGTATTTGCATCCGTGCAATACTGTTTATTCAATTGTATAGAGCTCTAATGAAGAAACTTCCTGTGGCCTAGCTTTATTCAATTATGTTGCATCTTCTACTTTTCATGCTCCAGGTTAGTAATATCTTATTTTTTCGTAATCTTTGCAGTTGCAATCTTCGGATCTTTCTAGAAACAAACATTCAAATCCAGCTCTGAGGAATTTGCTTAAGGTAATCTTGCTCTGTTCTGCTGGAGTTATTCAGTTTCTTTGTGAAGCTTGAAAACAGTTTTTTCATGGCCCATGGTTAAGTTCTTCTTTGCTCTGATGCAGTCTGCTGTTGAGAAATCCAAATTTTCCATTGCATTCCCATTTGTGACTCCATCAGATGAGAAGGAAACCATGGAAAGTTATTTAATTTCTGGGTTTAGAGAAACGTGTGGGCATGGTTTAGAAGTCAACAATATTGCCATTCTGGATTCATGTTCAGTAGGTGGTGGAGATTTTCAGAAACTTGCAGATGTGCAGTCAGTCCATGTAATTTTCTTGAAAGCCACTTCATTAATTTACCTTTCAACTTACTGTTGTTATTGTTTCAGATATGAGAATCTCTGGGTTTTGTACTAAGTTAACGGGATATCTATTTCATATTGGTTAACAGAATTATTTGGCTTCAAGGATGAAGACCAGGCAGAAGGGGCAAACTGACTTGATTGTGTTTTGCAGTGGAGGCTCTGATTCATCAGAAGAACTTGACCTCAATTTGTCAGAAGGTTTGTTCTTATGACCACAATCATGTGAACTAGTATAAATTTCTAATGATGGTATGCAGGATGTTTATTCAATGTTTAATCTGACTTGCAGGGGAGATTTTTGCCAATCTCATTAGTTCGGTGGAGCAGTCAGGGGCAGCATATTCGGTTCTTTACGCTTCAGATCCATACAGGTCGATGAGTTCTTATCGGACCCTGGATAGATTTCTTGCTGAAGGTGACAAAAAAGATTCAACCAACACAACAACCTATTGTGACGGAGTTTGCCAGATCAAGTCATCATTCCTGGAGGGCATCTTAGTTGTAAGTTACCTTCTAAAACCTTTGTGTGCTTTAGAAGTATCTCAGGCATTCAATTTAAGGTTTCACATTGATTCGAAATGGTTTATATATTTGCTTTTTTGGATTAAGAAAGGATGCTACTATTCCCTATCTGTAATTTTCCCTTTTTTTCAACATGAAAAATAGGAAATTCCAAAATAACAAAAAATAAACAACAAACAAATCACATTTCCACCTTCTCAAGGCAACCACCTCATTGCCTCCCCTCTTTCTGGTTCTATTTTTTTATAAACCACGACCAGAGAACCACCCAAGGGTGCTAGCTCAACTAGTAAGACTTATGGACGAACCCAGCCAAAGGCATATTTAATGATTCTGAGACTCTAATGTGACCCCTCTCTCATGTCCTCTCTATGTTGCTCACCTGTCTTTCTCGAAAGCCAGTCACTATACTCTCAAATTTTGTAGACTGTATTTGATAGGTCTGGAGTTTCAAGATGATTTGATCATGTATAAGCCATGACCTAACCCTCCCTGGCCTAGATTATCATTTTGTTTCTTGTACATATTTACATATTTGCTTATTGGGGTGGTTGAATCTCCCGACCCTTAATGTGTATTTTGGTGTTCAGGCGATTGTTCTGCTCATAATATTGATATCAGGCCTCTGCTGTATGATGGGCATTGATACTCCTACAAGGTTTGAGGCTCCTAAAGAATCTTGATCTGAATACCAGTGTTTACATCTTCTCGGATAACAAGACGTACTGGACACTGGTAAGTCTTCATGTCAGTGTTTTGTAATGTAGTAAATATGGGGGCTGAGATTCAACCACATATGCCCATTATTCTCTGTGATACATTATTTTTTATGATCTACGACAGTATTCTTTCTGTAGCAAGGTTCTACTCGGTTGGGAATGCATTGTTAGCCTTGTTTTGAGCATAATGTCGGATGTACTGTTGACCGGCCTTCTTGGTCTATGTAACTACTGGTGACAACTTTTATTTAAGGCTGCATTGAGTAAACGGAACTGTCGTCACTATTTTTACGCTTGGTGCACATTATATGTACTTCAAACAAATATTTCCTGTGGATATCCTAAAATTCTACATTTCTTGCTGTGTACTTCTAATCTAATTATGATTAAACCATTGTTTCAACACCAAAGTATTTCTTTTTCTTTAACAGTCAGTACATTAAATCACTCTAGATGACTTTATAAACATATGGATGATCCCTATTGTTACATTTGATGTGTTTGTCTGGGCAATGAAGCCAAAGCCTGAGTTCTAAAATTTTGCAAGTGGCAATTTCCTTTTGCTTTCTGGTCATGGTCTCGCCAAGCACATGTATTCTATCTTTGTATCTCGAGGATTTTTTTTTTTTTTAATTAAGAAATGACATCGAATTCAACTCAAGCAAATGATGGATGGTGAGCGCTTCGAACAATCTTCTGTGTGTTGTATTGGTTTTGAGATGTGCAGAGATGGGAAGCCAAGTACATAGAGCACCTCCCTATACTTGCTAAAACAGGAGGTGGTTGAAACTAGTTTGCTGAAGAGCCTGTTGACAAAAAGGAAGGGAAAAAAAAACAACAAAGGGAAGCAATGGGAGTACTTGATGTCATGGCTTGACAAGAAAGATAAGCGTTCAACCGTATTTGTTTCATTTGGTAGTGAGTATTTCGTGTCAAAGGAAGAGTCAACTGAGATAGCTCATGGGATCGAGCTACGTTGGGTGAGTTTCATTTGGGTGATCAGGTTTCATGACGGCGAAAACAAAAAGGTGGAACAAGCGCTACCACAAGGGTTCTTGGACAGAGTTGGAGATGGGGGATTGGTAATAGAGAGGTGGGCACTGCAAGTGAAGATACTTCAGCATAGTAGTCTCGGTGGGTTTGTGAGTCATTTGGGTTGGAGTTCAGTGATGGAAGGAGTGAGATATATGTTATCCTTGATAGCAATGCCCATGCAACTCGATCAACCTTTGAATGCTAGATTGGTAGTTGATGAGCTTGGCTTCGGGGTGGAGGTTAAGAGAACAAATGAGGGAAAGGTTGATAGAGCAGCGATTGCTAAGGCTATCAAGGAGGTAGTAGTGGAGAAGCGAGGAGAGGAGGTACAGAAGAATACGCAGAAGATACGTGCGAAGAAGCTATGTCAGAAGACTGATCATCAAAGATTATAACCCCTCAATGTATGAACCATCCTTGGCATATGCAAAGATTATATCCCCTCAATATATGAGCTTAGAGAACCCCATTAGAGTTTGATCAAAGATGGGATTGCTCAATTCTCAGGTGTTATCTTGATTAAGACATTTAAAGAGTTGGAAGACAATATATTGAGCAACTCTCTCACATACTTGGAGGAATGGAGATTCTACCCATTGGCAGCGTTATTGTGCAAAAAAGAGCCTATTAATACTGATACAAACACAGAAAGGAAGCAATGGGAATACTTGATGTCACGGCTTAACAAGAGAGATAAACGTTCGGTTGTGTTTGTTTCATTTGGTGGTGATATACTTCAACTCAAGGGAAGAGATAGTAGAGATAGATCATGGGCTAGAGCTAAACGTGGTGAGTTTCATCTGGGTGATAAGGTTTTATGAAGGTGAAAAGACAAAGGTGGAACAAGTGTTACCACAAGGGTTCTAGGACAGAGTCGGAGACGCTGGATTAGTAGTAGAGGGGTAGGTGCCACAAGTGAAGATACTTCAGCATAATAGTATTGGTGGGTTTGTAAGTCACTGTGGATGGAGTTCAGTGACGGAGGGGATTAGATGTGAAGTTCCTTTGATAACCATGCATATGCATGCTGATCAACCTCTGAATGCTAGATTGGTGGTTGATGATCTTGGCGGCAGATAGTGGAAGTTAAAGTTGATAGAGAAGAGATGGCTAAGGCAATTAAGGAGGTGGTGGTGGAGAAGGGAGGAGAGAAGGTGAAGAAGAAGATGATGGAGATAAGTGAAAAGATGAGAGGAGATGGAGAGATGGAACTGGTGGTGGAGAAAATGATGAAGGTCTGTATGAAGAGTGATCATGAGAGATGAAACTCTTCCACCCCACCACCCATGATGTTCATGTTGTTTCCACTTTCCACCAATGTGATCTCCATCCTGTTGGAATCAGCAGTTCCTTATTTTTCAATTAAAGTTGGAATGTAGTACTTGGAATATGTGATATTACAGTAACTTCTATGGTGCCTGGTGCGTGTCTGGCATGCAAATCTTTCCTTTTTTAGGTTAAAATCAGATCCCTTTTTTTTCAAGCAACCTCACGTGCCTCGTGCCATGCGATGCACGTGCCTGATACCATCCAAGCATGAAATACCAGGCATCGTAGAATTTTTGGATATTACAGATAATAGGGTTTGAAGGTAGTGTTTTACATCCAGATGATGAAGAATCGAACCATGTTAGATCTTTACATACTAATTTAATTACAACTTATTAGCTATGTAGTGTCTCTCGATTGTTAATGAAAAACGAAAAAAAAAGTTACAAAATCAATATATCTTGAAATGTTTTATCCGCATTTCAATACAAGTTCAAATGGATTTTTTTTCTACTGTAGGATTCTTCACAAAAACCTTTTTTTTTTTTTTTTAGTTTCATAGCCATTACGGCTTTCTCCTTGTCTCTCACCTACATAATAACAGGCCGACAGGCATTTGTACTATTGGAAAGTCTCTTATCAACTCACATGAAAATAGTAGGTGGGCGGCCAAATGCTTTGGACGTGTGGAGCTATGTGCAGTACATTCAATTGCGTAATCACCTCAATATATGAACACAAATCAAAGGAAATATTTTAACAAGGTCACTAGTTATTTTAACCAAATCAAATAATCACTAGGTCATTGATGGCGTCACACACACGAGGTCATGTCTATAAGGTAATATTTTAACTATAAAGTGGTGAAAATGACTACATAGGTGGTGGGTTTATTTAAGAGAGATGCTCTGATAAGCATAGAAATCAAATAATACACAGAGATATAGAGAGGAGGTTCCATGGATCCTAAAGAATACAGTCTTCATATTCTTATGTTGCCATGGTTGGCTCATGGTCACATATCTCCGTACTTAGAGTTGGCCAAGAGGCTCTCTAAGTACAATTTCCACATTCATATTTGCTCTACACCCATCACCCTGTCTTCTATCAAGGATAAAGTTTCCTACAAAACCTTCCCTTCAATAGAATTAGTTGAGATCCATCTTCCAACCTTGCCAAACCTCCCTCCTCATTACCATACAACCAAATCACTCCCTTCACATCTCATGCCCATCCTCAAGGAGGCGTTCGACATGGTCCAACCCTCCTTCTCTAACCTCTTGACCTCTCTGAAGCCGGATTTAGTCATCTATGATTTAATCCAACCATGGGCACCAGAAATTGCATCTCAACATAGCATCCCAGCCATCACTTTTTCAATTTTTGGTGTAGCCCCTCTTAGCTACTTGTTTCACCTGTACAAGAATCCCGGTGTCAAATTCCCATTTCCAAACATTTATCTTGAGGAAGATGATCATCAAGAGATTGTCCAAATGAATGAATCTAACATGGGTAAAAAGGCGGATGGTGAGAGATTCTTGCATAGCTTCCAAAGATCTTCACGTATTGCATTAATCAAGACATGTAAAGTGCTAGAAGCCAAGTACATAGATTACATGTCTAATAACATACTCGGAGGAAAGGAAATTCTACCTGTAGGGGCTCTTGTTCCAGAACCAGAAGAGCCTATCAATACAACTACAAATACAAACAAAGAAAGGAAGCAATCAGAGTACTTCATTTCATGGCTTGACAAGAGAGAAAAGTGTTCAACTTTGTTTGTTTCATTTGGTAGCGAGTACTTCATGCCAAGCGAAGAGATCGAAGAGATAGCTTATGGGCTAGAGCTAAGTGGGGTGAGTTTCATTTGGGTGATAAGGTTTCATGAAGAGGCGAAGACAAGGGAAGTCGAACAAGCGTTACCTAAAGGGTACCTAGACAGAGTTAGAGAAAAGGGATTGGTGGTGGAGGGTTGGGCGCCGCAACTGGACATACTCCAGCATAGTAGTATAGGTGGTTTTGTGACTCATTTAGGATGGAGTTCGGTGATGGAAGGGATCAGATATAGTGTTCCCTTGATAGGTATGCCCATGCAACTTGACCAGCCTCTTAATGCCAGATTGGTAGTTGATGATCTTGGGGTTGGCGTTGAAGTTAAGAGAAGGGGAGGGAAGGTTGACAGAGCAGAGATGGCGAAGGTAATTAAGGAGGTAGTAGTGGAGAAGGGAGGAGAGGAGGTGAAGAAGAAGATGAAGAAGATTAGTGAGAAAATAATTGAAGGAGGAGAGATGGAAATGGTGGTGGCGAAGATACTGGAACTTTGTGATAAGAGTAGTCCTAATGAAATATGACCTCAAATGGTGGCAGAAGCATTATCCATGGCCGGCATTGACATTGTTTTTTGAATTCAAGGAATTTAGTATATTGAACAAACCTTCGGGTTGCGTCTAGCAGGACTATAAATGTGTTGTTTTGCTAAAATATCGTACCATTAATGAGTTGAGTTGCCACGTGTGTGTATGATTGTAAAATTTTGATTTGTTTGTGAGATTGTATCTTAAATTCTTGTTCTTAACTAAACATCAACGTCACAGTAATTGTTTCTTCTTTGGTCATTGTTAATATGTGCATCTCCAATCATCCCCCATAATGACTTGTACCTCAACTTTTCCTTAAATTTAGGGGGAAGTTAATCATCCCCCGTATCTTATATATTAATAAAATATTTTTAATATTTAATTTTTTAAATTTAAAATAAAAAATAAAAACAAAAGTATCTAAATAATAGTATAATTAAAAAATAATTATTAATACTAATTTAAATAATGATAAATTATTATTTAAAAATTATTATAGTATAATTAAAAACAAATTAATACTAATTTAAACAAAAGTAATTATTAGTTCTAATTTAAATAATGATAAAATTATTAATAGTAATTATTAATACTAATTCAAAATAATAGTATAATTAAAAAAGTAATTCTCTAAATAGTGATATAAAAAGTGGAAGATATATTTAAATAATGATACAAATTTTTATTATTAATACTATTTTTTTAACTCCCAAATTTTTTAATTAGTTAAATTTAAATTAAGTTGAAATTAATAATAGTATAATTAAAAAAATATCTGAATAATAGTATAATTGAAAATAATAATATTATATATTTAAGTTGTAATTAATAATAATATAATTCAAACTAATTAATATAATTATATTAAGTTGAAATTAATAATAGTATAATTGAAATTAAATTAGTATAGAAAAGTTGAAGAAATATTAAAATAATAATGAAAAAGTTAAAATAGGAGATGTGCTTAGAGTAATGAAAAAATAAAGAATGCCTAAAAGTATAAACGAGTTAGCTTTAGTTCTAAAATTTTAAAATGTGTCTATCATGATAAGTCAGATGTAACACAGGGAATTAGGGGCTTCTTCCCATGATTTATCTTCGGATTGGTAACTCCTTGGCCACACAACACACTTGTGGCTTGGTTTTTCTTCACTTTTAATAGTTTGCTTTTGCATTAGGAGCTCTTTGTGTGTATAGAGACTAAATGTCACTCAGTTTTATCCATGGACATCGACAACTTGTAAAATGAAAGATTTGTCAACTCTAAATGTTTGGTGAGGAAGAAGATGGCAATTCTGATCAAGCTACTAAGCTTGCATTTATTTATTTATTTAATTTTTTTTTTTCAAATACGAAGATGTTTATTAAAGAAAAATCGGAAGAACAATAAAGGATATGAAAACTAACATTTGTGTAAAAGCAATATCAGTTACAAAGCTGAAAGTTCATTCTAGGAAATCATGGTAGTAAAGACCAAAGAGATTCCATCTAACAAATACCACATGAAACTGAGTTAAGTGATTTGTCAACATAGGATCCAAACAAAAGTTCTTTAGTCATTTCATAAGATATTATTTATAGTGCATTCCAATACAATAATGTGCAGGAATTAGACTAGAATGAGTGAACATGTGCTACAATTGCACTCTTATTTGATAGCATGTTGGTTTGAAGAGATGAAAGAAAGCATATAGGCAGTGGCGGACCAAGAATTTAGTCAAGGAGTGCGAAATGGCAAGAAAATAAAATTTCTATTTGAGTTAGTAAAATAAGAAAAATATAACTATAAAAATACATTGTATATATTAAATTGAATTAAGTGTAATCCAATTTTAAACAAAATAAAGTTACAATATCAATAACTTTGGCAAGGGACAAACAAGCGTAATAACTAGATTATATAACTAAATCACAAAATAATTAGAATAAATATCTAATTGAAGCTAAAAAAAATCAAAAATTTACGAACATAATAAGATCCTAATACATTTCATTGAAAAATATTTATATGAGGCTCAAATTTTGTATGAGTTGGCTAGTGACATATATTTTCATTTAAATTCTTTAGTTATTATTTTAGATATTAATTTCAAATATTTTTTTGGTTGAAGATTTTATGTCACTTGTGAACAAACAATTCATTGCTTTAATGTTTGCAATTGCATATAAAATTGAGTTGGAAACAAAAAAGTAGGGAAATGTCACAATGACAAAATTGTATAGACATAAAGAAATCATATGCTCCGAGAGGACCAAAAATAAATTTTTATTAAACTAAATAATTTTTTTAATCTTTGCAATTACTATAAAATTGTATTGAAAATAAAAAAATTAGGCGAGTAACAATAATAAAATAGTAATTATCAATAACAATCAAAATGTATAGTTACAAATTGTATTATACATTATAAAATTAAATTTTTTTAATGATTAAGTATATAATAAAATTATTTTAAAAGTTGAGAGGGGACAGCCCAGCCCCCCCCCCCCCCCCCCCCCCCCCTCACCCCTTAATAGGCCCGCCCCTGCATATAGGAGATTGGCTCTTTGACTTAATCACATCAGACTTAAGTACCTGATTGCAGCAAATCGCAGCACATTGCTGACTTTATCGCAGCCAAATTGCAAACCCATCTCCACAGAGCAGTTGCAAATCTGCTCGGCAATGCGGTCGGGCAAAGATACTCCAAGTTGATGCTGGGAGAAAAGAGTTTGCTGGTTCTCCTCTCGGCTCCATAATTCCATACGGCCACTAACCATCCCCAAGACAGATAAAGCCTGGTCTCCAAATGATCCAATTGTTGACTCGCCAGACAACAGCAAGGCATCCGCATACTGGCGTACTGCCTCAGAAACATCTGCTACCTCAACACGCGTTGGGATACGATGGTGCTAATGGCGGATGGCGTTTGCGTGAGGATTTTTTTTAATAACTGCTAGAGTTATGACTTGTGCTGATAATGTGTTGAAAGTAACATAAAGAAATCAAAAGACATGAGTAGAGAGGAAAACATAGAGCTATATTATTCACTGATACGAATCTCTATATATAGAGGAAACAATTACATAGTATCTCAATTTGTAACGAGATAAAAAACCTATGCCAATAAGAAATCTAAATACTACTCCATAACAAAGAAGATATCCTTCACCGTTTTAACTAGTCACACAATCCTAATTTAACTCCGAGACAATTTTAATAATTTGCTTTTGCATTAATAGCTCTTTGTGTGTAAGGAGGCTAAACGTCACTCAGTTTTGTCCATGGACATTGACAACTTGTAAAATGATAGATTTGTCAACTCTAAATGTTGGTGAAGAAGAAGATGGCAATTCTCATTCTACTTCTTTGTAATCTGGACTCTGGAATATGCAACATTTCCTTCTACTATGGTTGACCCAGAGCTAACCATTTTTGACTTTTTTTTTCAAGTCTCATCAGTTGACAAATTGCTAATCTCTCTAAAAGTGAATCTAATCATAATGGAAGCCAGAATGAAGGCGTTAGACTACAACATATAATGGGGGATATCATTACCAATGTGCATTAGTGTACATAAACACAAGGAAAAGCTCATGGACAACTCGAATGGACAATTGGAATCAAGTAGGTGATAATGCACTCACTTAATCAAATGCTTTGAGCCTTACATTGACTAGTCACCTCATTTGTGAGCGCAGGAATCAAGTAATGACATTCGTCATCGAATGCGTGTGTGATAAGAGGTACACTGCATGTCAATAAATTACAATTTCAACTGTAAGGAGGGGTTTCTGAGACTGACTACGTAGGTGGGTTTATTTAAGAGACCCATCGTGGATGCTCCCATATGCATAGAAATCATACAATCCCCCTTGGAAGAGAGTCTCACAAAGGAGGTTCCATGGATACTAAAGAACATAGTCTTCATGTTCTAATGTTGCCATGGTTGGCTCATGGTCACATATCGCCTTTCTTAGAGTTAGCCAAGAAGCTCTCCAGGTACAATTTCTACATTCATATTTGCTCTACACCCATAAATCTATCTTCCATCAAGAACGAAGTTTCCTCCCAAACCTTCCCTTCAATAGAACTAGTAGAGATCCATCTTCCTTCTTTGCCAAACCTCCCTCCTCATTACCACACCACCAAATCACTCCCTCCACATCTCATGCCCACACTCAAGGAAGCGTTCGACATGGTCCAATCCTCCTTCTCCAACCTCTTGACCTCTTTAAAGCCTGATCTGGTCATCTATGATTTTATCCAACCATGGGCACCAGAAATTGCATCTCAACATAACATTCCAGCCATCACCTTTTCAATTCTTGGGGCAGCTTCTCTTAGCTACTTGTTTCACCTGTGCAAGAATCCTGGTGTCAAATTCCCGTTTCCAAATATTTATCTCGAGGAAGATGATCATCAAGAGATTGTACAAATGATTGAACCCAACATGGGTAAAAAGACAGACGGTGAGCGATTTGTGGAGTGCTTCGAGTTGTCTTCGGATATTGCATTGATTAAGACATGTAAAGTGATGGAAGCCAAGTATATGTATTACATGTCTTCCATGCTTGGAGGAAAGGAGATTCTACCTGTTGGTGCTCTTTTTCCAGAGGAGCCTATTAATAATATGAAGAAAGGAGATTACTTCATGACATGGCTTGAGAAGAGAGATAAGTGTTCAACTGTGTTTGTTTCATTTGGTAGTGAGTACTTCATGCCAAGGGAAGAGATCGAAGAGATAGCTTATGGGCTAGAGCTAAGTGGGGCGAGTTTCATTTGGGTAATAAGGTTTCATGAAGAGGCAGAGATAAAGGAAATCGAACAAGTTTTACCTAAAGGGTACCTAGACAGAGTTAGAGACAGGGGATTGGTGGTGGAGGGGTGGGCGCCGCAACTGGACATACTCCAGCATAGTAGTATAGGTGGTTTTGTGACTCATTTAGGATGGAGTTCAGTGATGGAAGGGATCAGATATAGTGTTCCCTTGATAGGTATGCCCATGCAACTTGACCAGCCTCTTAACGCCAGATTGGTAGTTGATGAGCTTGAGGTTGGCGTGGAAGTTAAGAGAAGGGGAGGGAAGGTTGACAGAGCAGAGATGGCGAAGGTAATTAAGGAGGTAGTGGTGGAGAAGGGAGGAGAGGAGGTGAAGAAGAAGATGAAGAAGATTAGTGAGAAAATGATCGAAGGCGGAGAGATGGAACTGGTGGTGGCGAAGATGCAGGAACTCTGTCATAACAGTGGTCACAATGAAATATGACACTTCTGGCTTTTTTTCAAAGGCTTAGTTTAACTTTAGTTTACTACTGGAGAACACAATAGTAACTATTTGTACTGTTTTATAAGATCTCTAAGCTTTGCTCAAACAAATTAGAAGAGAAAGACTCATCCTTTCAAGGTTTTACAAAAGTGGGAAGAACACAAACATATATCGTGTAGGATATGCATATCCCACCCGGGGATACTTTCATTATATACTCCATGTTTGTTTTGATTATCAATTTTTTCCCATAATTTCAATTCTTTACAAATGGTACAACTTACAAGCATGTTATGATGACAAGTTAATAATATATTAATAGCAATATTAACCTATAAATGAATGAATATGATTAATAATTCAAAATTTATTGCTAAAATAGTAAATATTAATAAATTGTACAATGTGAACCGTATTATATTGTTTTAAGGACATATTCAACACCTCATATCCGTGTCGTTGTTACATAGATAATAAGAGATTGTTTTTACCATTTTTATTCAAGTTTTAGTGATTTTGCAATTGAAATACCTACATGATGAATACCTAACTATAACCTTTTTTTTTATCTTTCTTCAACTCGAAACTGGTGGAATAGTGTTGACTTGAATAATCTTACATCAAGTAAGGAGAAGTTGTCACTAATGTTTATAAATGAGATGTTTACTCCCTAATAGCAACGATGCATTTTGGAAAAAACCTCACACTGCCAAGTCCCAGGATGAGAGCCCAATATAGTGGTGTTTAAGTTGGGGACAACATCATGACAAGGTGGAGGTGCAGGCGACATATCGTTCTAAGTGATGTGAGTAGTTGCAGGACAATCGGATCGGTTTTTTATTTATTTTTAAATTTTCGGTCTTAAAACTTGGCCATGTCCGATGTTTCTGGTTCGATCCTCGATTATCTCCATCGAATAATCGTTCCAACTCGAATATGAATAAAAGTAAAAACCCTAAAAAACAATAGTAAGTCCTACTGCAACTACTCGCCTACTCCTCTCCCTCTCCTCGTCTACTCTCACTACTCTCAGTCTTCCTGCAACTCCTCTCCTCCTCGGCTACTGCAACTACTCGCCTATTCCTCTCCCTCTCCTCCTCGGCTACTCCTCTCAATCTTCCTGCAACTCCTCGAATAGGTAGGGGGGGGTGCTTTGCTAATTCTCACACAAACATCAAGGTTTTGCGGTCCGAGAGGTGTTCAATCATCTCCTTCTCCTGTTGCATGAGTTGCTCTGTTGGGGTGATCTCGAGGAGGTCGCATTTCAGTTGGGTTGCTTTGACGAGGAGACTGGGCTTCACTTCTGCCAGCTTGGATTGTTCGGATTTGTCCTCGATTGCGGACGACTTACCCACTTTTCGTTGGAGGATCTTCTGGGCTTCCTTTGCTCGGCGTTTCTTGATCGGGATGTACTCCACGTAGTCGTCTTCGTTGTCTGAGGACTTTGTGGGGTTATGAAATTCCATTGTAAACAAATTAGGGATTTTGTGTGTGTGGGTGGGTGTTGAAGGTCTTGTTTGAAGGGGTTTTGATCACCAAATGTGAAGTTTGATGAGTTGAAGTTATTGCTGGTGAAGAGGTCGAAAAAGACAAGAAGACGACGACCGGGTACATGGGCAATGTGCGGGACGATGAGCTATAATGGTCAATTAATGGGCTGAAAACTGGGTTGAACAAATGGGCTTGGGCTGAAAACTGGGATGTAAAAAGACCGAGATTGATCTGGCCCAGCCCGAACATTCAGTTAACCGGAGTCTGATTAACCGACCTCATTCGGTTCGGGCTCGGGCCCAAAATTTTCACTACCAAATGAAACAAACACAACTGAACATGTATCTCTCTTGTCTAGCCATGACATGAAGCACTCCCTGGCTTCCATCATAGTTGTATTCATATCAGTAGCATCCTATTGAAAAAGAGGCCCAACAGGTAAAACCTTCTTTATGTAAGAGAGGTGATCTACGTACTTGGCTTCGAATCACTTCCCGTCAAAGCACACGGTTAGGGGCTGTTGGTGAGACACTGCTTGTCAGAGATCATTCATGCGCAGTTCGAGGCTGTAAAACAGATTGGTTTAGGACTAAGCTTACTCGATAGCATAAAGAAAGTTGCACCTTGTCACGATGGGAGACCTCGTTGGCACAACTGGTGGGCTTACAAAGCTCAACCATCACAATTATACGAGTTGGCAGACAAAGATAAAGTCCTATTTGCAAGGACAAGACTTGTGGCAGGTTGTTGGCAGCAGTGAAACTGCACCACCGCCAAGGGATAACGATCTTGAATTGAGGAAGTGGGAAATTAAAGCCGGAAAAGCACTTTATGTGCTCAAGATGACGATTGAGGATGAGATGTTTCAGCACATTGAAGATGCAGACATACCAAAAGGAGCCAGGGATACATTTGCATCCCTATTCTTGAGAACAAATGATGCCCGTCCGCAATTCTTGGAGAATATGAATTGATGAACTCTAGACAAGGGGGTATGTTTATTAGATAGTATTTTTTAAAAAATAAAAATATGTGTCGTGAAATTTCAAAACTAGACCATGTCTCAAATTAATGAAGATGGGATGAAAATCAAGTACTAGCAGTCAACTACAGCAAAGATTGGATTGTTGACTTAGGTTGCTCCAATCATATGGCTAGAGACAAGGAGAAGTTTTCAAGCCTCTGTGAGTACAAATGAGATCGGGTCGTGATAACTGTTGGCAACACGAGACTGCTGATTGCTCGCACTAGAGAGGTTGCATTCACCCCCACTTCAGCCCCAATCAAGTTCAACTTTAGAACGTCTACCATGTTCCAGGTATGAAGAAAAACCTCTTGTTAGTAAATCAATTAACAACATCTGGCAATTACATAGTGTTTGGGCCGAAAGATGTGAAGGTGTATCGAAGCCTAAAGCCATCAGGTACACTCGTCATGAAAGGACAAAAGTTAGAGTCTGTCTACGTGATGTTTGCAGAATCAACATATGTAGATAAGACTCGATGCATTGAACTGCAAATTTATGGCACGCGAGGCTAGGTCATGTTAGCTATCAGAGGTTGAAGGCAATGATGAGCAAGTCAATATTGAAGGGTTTACCCCATCTGGATATACGAGGAGAAACACTCTGTGTTGGGTGTCGGTATGGAAAAGTTCATCAACTGCCCTATCAGAAGTCAGAGATCGGGGCCAAGGAACCGTTGTAACTCATCTACTCATATGTGTTCGACTGAGTAAAGCAAACATCATTAAGCAGGATGCACTACATGGTGACTTTTATTGACGACTTTTCAAGTTACGTCTGGATTTACTTTCTCAAGGAAAAATCAGAAGTCCTCAATACATTTAAAGGAATTTAAGAAGGAGATTGAAAGTAAAGTAGGAAAAAAGATTGATTGCTTATGTACAGATAACGGCAGAGAGCACACATCGGATGAGTTCTCCAATTATCTGAGGGAATGTAAAATCAGGAAGCAATTAACATGTTTAGGCATTCAATATATATATATATATATATAATTGAAGGATTATGTACTACTACTACTTAAAGAGTCGTTGTAAGAAAAGAGAAAAAAAAAATGAGCTTGATTATACCAGTTAGAAACCACAAAGTGTCGCCAATAAAAATATAAATAAGTAATCAAATTATCACCTCAAACCTGAAAATAACACCAAGAATAAGATATTTTCTGGGTGATTATGTAGGTGCACTTAATCAACCATTTTCAAACCATGCGAGAGAAAAAGGTGCACTTAATAACACGGGACCATACATGTATTGTTTTGTTGAAATACTTGAAAATTAATGAATTGTATTGTCACATATATGATTGTATAATATTGATTTTTTTGTATGATGGTATCTTAAATTCTTAATTCTTAACTGTACATCAACATCACAATAATTGTTTCTTATTTAGTCATTGTTATAGCACAATAATTAGGGACTACACAACAAAAATAAGAGTTTGAAACCACATAAGAAAAACAAAAAACTGAACTATGTTTCCATCAAACAAAATTTTAGATGGCTACGTTATTTTTTCTCTCCAACAGAATCCAACAATAGTGTAACAGAAATTCTAAATGTCGAGGAAGTGGGCGAGGAAATGAGCTAGGGGAGGGAGGTGACGGGATGGGGACCGTCCGCCTCCCTCGAACTTCTCATAGTGTAAACAAGTTAGCTCTAGTTCAAAAATATTAAGGTTGTGTCTATCCTGATAATTCAGATGTAACACATGGAATTAGGAGCTTCCCTTGATTTATCTTTCGATTGCTAACTCCTTGGCCACACACTTGTGGCTTGGTTTTTCTTCATTTTTAATAGCTGTGTATTGAACTAAATGTCACGCAGTGTTGACATTGACAACTTGTAAAATGATAGATTTGTCGATTCTAAATGTTTTGTGAGGAAGAAGAAGAATGTTCTCATTCCTCTTCTTTGTACTATGGACTCTTGAATATGCAACATTTCCTTCTACTATGCTTGACCAACTTTTTATTTTTTATTTTTTGCCAAACATGAAATTTTTTATTGAAGATAAGAAAGAAAACAAGATAAAAAGAAAATCATTCATAAATTAAGGAATGTCAAGACACCATGAAAGTATAAAAAAACAAGTATCTGAAAAGATTACAAGCCGAACCTTGCCCTTTTCAACATTCACCAAAATTTATTTATTTGTTTCTTTATTTTATGTCATTACAGAGACTTATTTGAATCAACATTGCAGAGCTCAAACCCAGTTTTTTTATATCAAAACAAATTACAAATGTATAGAGCAGTAACAAAATCCGTTCGTAATAAACCCTCTGGCACCATAAAAGTGCGATGACACTTCTGGCTTTTAAAGGCTTAGTTTAATTTTAGGGCGTGTTTGGTTGCATGGAATCCTATGTCATGGAAATTCATGAGGGGACCCCTACATTTTAGGTTAATTTGAGGTATCACTTCACATCCACCATTTGATTTTGTGATCAATGGTGGGAATGAAAGTCCCATGAACATGAAAATCACATGCCTTAGGGACTAAGGAGTGAGATTCCCATGTTCATGGGACTTCCATTCCAACCATTGATTACAAAATCAAATGGTGGATGTGGAGTGATACATCAATTTTGTCTGAAATGTAAGGGTCCCCTCACAGATTCCCATAACATAGAATTTCATACAACCAAACACACCCTTAATTTACTACCGGAGAACACAATATTAATTATTTGTACTAGTTTATCAGATCTCTTAGCCTTGCTCAAGTGATGGAAGAGAAAGAACACAAACATATATACTAAGCTAATGTAACGACATTCTATTTATACAAATAAAAGCGTGTTAAATAAGTATCGTGTCGGATATGCATATCCACACTCAGGGATACTTTTATCGGACACTCGATGCTTTGATTATCAACTTTTTCACATAAATTTTCTTTACAAATATTACAACTTACAAGCATGTTATGACAAGTAAGCAATATTATCATACATACAAATGAATGAATATGACTAATAATTCAAAACTTATTGCTAAAATAGTAAATAATAATAAATTGTATAATGTGAATCGTATTATATTTTTTGAGGACATATCCAACACCACGTATCCGTGTCGTTGTTACCAATGATAATAAGAGATTGATCATTATCACTAACCGTCTTTATTCAAGTTTCAGTGAGTTTGGGCTTGAAATACCTCCGAGATGCATACCTAACTGTAGCCATATCTTTGATCTTTCTTCAACCTGAAACAATTTAGACTGGAGACACTTGCTGATCAAATGCTTTGAACATACAGAGATAAGTACATCACAGCTCTTTTGACTCTATCCACATATTTTTATGAACCTTCTTCTACAGCATAAGCACCTCGATGTATGAGATCACAAATCAAATAATCAAATGTCATTGATTGCGTATGTGATACAAGGTCTACTGCAAGTCAATAAGTGGAAATATTTCAACTATTATAAGGTGGGGTTGATGAGACTTGACTAATTGTGGGTTTATTTAAGATATCCATTATGGATGCTCTCAAATGAATATAAACCAAAGGAGGTTCCATGGATACTAAAGAACCCAGTCTTCATGTTCTTATGTTGCCATGGCTGGCTCATGGTCACATATCTCCTTTCTTAGAGTTAGCCAAGAAGCTCTCTAAGTACAATTTCTACATTCATATTTGCTCTACACCCATCAATCTATCTTCCATCAAGGACAAAATTTCCTCCAAAACCTTTCCTTCAATACAATTAGTTGAGATCCATCTTCCTTCCTTGCCAGACCTTCCTCCTCACTACCATACGACTAAATCACTGCCTCCCCATCTCATGCCCACCCTCAAGAAGGCCCTTGACATAGTCCAACCCTCCTTCACCAACCTCTTGACCTGTCTAAAGCCTGATTTAGTCATCTATGATTTTATTCAACCATGGGCACCAGAGATTGCATCTCATCATAACATTCCAGCCATCCATTTTTCAATTATAGGTGCAGCTTCTTGTAGCTATTTCTATCACCTGTGCAAGACCCCTAGTCTTGAATTCCCATTTCGGAACATGTATTTTGAAGAGTATGATCTTCAGAAGATTGCTAAAATGATCAATCACAAGCCTAGTGACAAGTCAGATGGGGAACGGTTCATCGAGTGCATTGAACGCTCTTCGGAAATTGTATTGGTTAAGACAAGTGAAGTGATAGAAGCCAAATACGTAGATCACCTCTCTTACATAAAGCAGGTTTTACCTGTTGGGCCTCTTTTACCAGAGGATGCTACTGATACGAATACAAATTATGACGGGAAGCCAGAGGAGTCCTTCATGTCATGGCTAGACAAGAGAGATGCATGTTCAGTTGTGTTTGTTTCATTTGGTAGTGAGTACTTCATGTCAAGGGAAGAAATAGAAGAGATGGCTCATGGGCTAGAGCTATGTAGTGTGAGTTTCGTTTGGGTGATAAGGTTTCATGAAGAGGAAAAAGAAAAGGATGTTGAACAAGTGCTACCAAAAGGGTTCTTAGTAAGAGTTGGTGACAGGGGATTGGTGGTCGAGGGATGGGCACCACAAGTGAATATACTTCAGCATAGTAGTATTGGTGGATTTGTAAGTCATTGCGGGTGGAGTTCAGTGATGGAGGGGATCAGATATGGTGTTCCCATAATAGCCATGCCCATGCAACTTGATCAACCATTGAATACTAGATTGGTGGTTGATGATCTCGGTGTCGGGGTGGAGGTTAAGAGAAAAGATGGAGGGAAGATTGATAGAGCAGAGATGGCTAAGGTGATTAAGGAGGTGGTGGTTGATAAGAAGGGAGAGGAGATAAAGAAGAAGATGATGGAGATAAGTGAGAAGATGAGGGGAGATGGAGAGATAGAAGTGGTGGCAGATAAGCTAATGAAACTCTGTGATAAGACTGATCATCAGGGATGAAACTCTTTCAAATCAACAAAAAAATATGGACCACCATCTAGCTAGGCGATTCAAGCAATAGGAACTCCAAATCTACAATCGGAATTAGTATACTATGAATTCAATGTATTTAGTACAAGTGGCGAATGTAATGGCTGGGTTAGCTGGTAGTGTCTTTGCCGGAAAACATGGTTGTTTAAAAATTAATGATTATTATTGCCGTGTATATGGTTGTGATGCCACCCAGTATAACCTGCGCCTCACAAACTAAACCTTTTTTGCAACGAGGCCTTTTCGGGGAAACCCCACATCGCCTAGCTCAGATGGAAGGCTCGACCCGATAGGTAATGTTTAAGTTGGGGACAATATCGTTAATATGTATAGTGGACCAAGAGACCCGCCGAAAGCCATAGTCTCTAAATGCAATGCAATTGCATAGCCTGTTAAATCCACAAACAAATTTTCACACAAAATCAACCTAGAAAATACACTCTTTCAGTCCAGGAAACAGCGCTGCTATAACCCAAAAACAAAGAAGCATAGCTCTGTTCTGTATCCTGTTTTGCCCTTCTGTGTCCACCATCGCCAATCCAAGATGCTCCAACTCCGCCCTACCGTGTCCACCATCGCCAATCCAAGATGCTCCAAGTCCAGTACTCTTCACAGCCTAGCAGAGACTTACAAATTTCCCAATCAAAACCACACAACACCCCTCCTCTTCCATCTAAATCAGTGTTTTCGATGTCAAGAAATACGAATGTATGGCGTATGGGATTTGTCTAACTTGATCAAACCCAGAATTTTTGTAGGGAGGCATGATATCTCCGTCTCCCTTGCTAATTTTTCCTGCTACGCCCTCCCTGCCAATGAGTTAGCAACTGCATTTGTCTCCTTATTCACATCATGATAACACATGACCTCTCTTCCGCCCCGAAGACAATGGATTTCATCCCAGAATTTTTTGAAAAACCAAGGGATTTTAAATTATTTATAGAACCAGCCTCTAACCAAAGCCACATCCTTTTGTATCATGATCTTAGTGTAAACGGAGCCCTTCCAAAAGCGCAAGAGTTTTCGCTTTAATATTCGTAACTTCACCAAAGAACAACTGTTGTGCTGCCAAACAATCTCCCATACCTACTGCTAAGTTCTTCCTTGACGATGTGAGACAAGGACTTAAATTGATATTTATTTTATTATTATTTTTTTTGGAAAGCGAGCTGGGGTTTTTAGGATCCCCGAACCTTATATTAATAAAAAAGATGATGATAAAGTTTACAATCGCTCATACGTTCACTCGTTGCATCATATACAGAACAATAATTAAACTTGCTTTAAAGCTTCAACAAAGAATCTAATTAGTTTTAGATTCACCGTCTCCAGGTTGGGGAGTAACCTTGCAAAGTGTTTTGCTACTAAAGTGGTTGCATGATAAACCTGTCATAACTTTTCTTCCTCATAATTACCAATCAATCCTTTAATTACTCTCATGACCTGATTTATACCCAATGTGGGCCCCAGGATGTATGAGAAGTCGTCGTAAAGAATCGAAACACAATGAATCATGATATAGAAACTAATCTAGCATCCATATAAGGTTCTAATAAGCATTTGAATTATACCTATATTATCATCATCAGTTACCTGAATTTAGGATTTGTTTTCTTGCTTTGAGAAAACTTTCGAGGAACATATTCTGTGGGAGGCTGTGGTAACCTCATGTTCTTCTTCAATAGTGTTTTGCCCCACCTTTGTTGCTTTCGCTTCAAGTAAGCCTTTAATTTTGGTGATCAATGCATCCTTGCCTATTCTTGCAGTTGTTGTATTCAAAACATTGATGGCTTGGGGTGTTAGCCAATCCATGGGCGCTGTTGGAGAGTTCGTGCGATCTTTCCCCTGTCTTCCATCAGTCATCTCTCGTCCTACTTCAGGATATGTAGAAGCTGATTTTGAAGTTGCATCAGCCTATTCATTGCATCTTTCCTGATTTGGAGCATCTTTCCTGATTTGGAGCAACTTCTATTTCACGTTGAATTTGCACAGGAGCATCAACTTCTTGTTCCTCAACTGGGTGTGTAGGGATAACTTCTTTGTTTGACTGGTTTGCAGTATCCATCTCATCATCATACTGATCTATAATATCTACCTCATTCACGTTGCTTGTGTTCTCACTTACATTGGTGTTGGTCTGCCTTCTGACATCTACGTTTGCATTGCCTTATTGGGTTTGAATGCATGTTTTCCTGAAACAACGGTCCAACCATCTTTATCTTTCTCATTCTGATTCTGATATACTTTCTTTCTTGTTTCTCTCCAAACTTTTGGAGTCGTTTGTCTAATTGGCTTACTCTTTGGACAACCCATTTTGTTGTGCCCAAACCTCGCACAAGAACTACATTTGACTGGAACCCAAACATGCTCCACTTCCACAAGTCTCTTCTTCTCATCATTAATAACTATTGGTATTGCTTTGGGAAATTGGTTGTTGACATCAATTTCACACAAACTCTTGCATATGATAGCCGTGTTCTCTCCTCTGTAGCTCTGTCAAGCATGATAGGAACTCCAATTGCACTCGCAATTTTTTGTAAGCCTTTCGGGTTCCAAAGGAACATAGGAACTTTCTTTAGAGTAACCCATATGGGCACAGATGTAAGTACCTCAGTTTCCTCATCCATCATTGGAGACCAACCTCTAAGAATGAATAATCTGCTGGCAATGTACACTGGCCCCATTTCCAGAACTTTGTTCTTATCTCTTTCATCTGTAAACTTGAAAACAAAGTTTTTATCCCCATGAATAATCATCTCAAAATTCTGGGTTCCCCAAGCCCTAACAAGATAATCTTTCACATGCCCATAAGCCAAACGTTTGCCCACAAACCTTCCTATGATCAGGTGTTCACATTCTTCAATTCGAGTTGCAAAATCTAAAGTATTAACTTGCACTATCTTCTTACCTTCTATGATTGCAAGAGGTTCATATCTAAGTTTGGTAGCACCTCCAAACTTATTCTGCTTCAGCTTAGAAGCCCAATCCATCTTGGGTACAACACGCGCATGGTCTGGCTCTGTCTTGCCTTGACTACCAGCATTCCTTTTTTTTTTTTGGAAATCAAGTGGGGTTATTTAGGATCCCAAACCTAGAAAAGGAATAGATTTTCAATTACATTCTCCAATAGGTTTTCCTTATACTATCTTCAAATACAATGTCTTTCAAGTCTTGTGCAAAGGAACTAGGAATTACTTCCCTGAATTCAGTGTTAGGAAGTTGATTCGCCAGCCTGTCTGTTAGTCTCTCTGTAGTCATGGAAAATCTGATAATCCTATAGCAGACCTAGCTGCAGCATGGTTTTGATCCTGCTGATAATATGTCTTAGATTCCAAGCTGAGTTCATTTCTTTAGGCAGATATTTGAACACAGTTGTTGAGTCTGTTGAGAGAACTAGTTTCTGGATGTGGTGAAACCTGGCTAGTTTTAGCCCATATTCAACACCCTGAAGTTCATGTTTCAGCACAGATTTCTCTGTAGTAGAGCCTGAGCAAACTGCAACTACGTTACCCCTGCAATCCCTGATCACTGCTCCATAGCCCCCTCTAGTGCCCTGCAGTGACCCGTCTGAGTTGATCTTGTGCCAAGTAGCACTCGGTTTCTTCCAGCAACATTTGAGTGGCCTCTTAATCTTGTACAAAGCATCCAGATTCCAGCTTTCAAAGAACTGTCTGTTAGTTGCATTGTCCTCAACAACTAGGTCCTCAGCAGTGAATTTCAATATAATGTCTGAGTATATGCGTTTGGTGAGCTCGACACTAGTACAACATTGCTGCTCATATATTCTTTTGTTCCTCTCCATCCATAGTGCATATATAGTTGCATGCAAGGTGACTTTCCTGACTTGAGTAATGCAAGAGTTTCCAGTGAAATGCTGAGAACACCAATGTAGTTCAATGTCACAGTCAGAAACTTGTCTAGTGTATTTTAGGAAATGCAACATCTTAGTCCAGATAGGCTTTGAGTATGTACACTCAAAGAAGAGATGTCTGGATGTCTCTGGTTCCTAGTTGCATAATGGACAGATATCAGTTTGAGCTACTCCCCATTTCTTCAACTTGCTGAGCGTTTTTAATGCGCCATGAATAAGTAGCCAAGTGATGAAACTGTGTTTAGGAATGCTCCCTTTAAACCACACCAAATTAGCCCAGTCCACTTTGTTGTTGTGCCTCCTTATTGCTCCATACGTAGCCTTCATCTGGAACAAGCCTGTATTTCCAGCATTCCAGAGCACCTCATTCTACTTACTGGCATCTATATCAATATCATCAAGGCAACTAATGATTTCAGTGATTGAATTCCCAGCACTTGGAGGAATGCTCCAAGCATTGTCACTAATGATAGATGAGACTGTCACATTCCTATGCAGGGCTGAGTCATATGTCAATTCCTGTGGGAACTTGTCATGAAGTATACCCATAGGGTGCCATGGATCTTTCCAAAATAGGGTGTTCTCCCCATTACCAATGGAGTGCACAATTAAGCGAGAGGATGCCCCTCTCGCTCCTAATATGCTTCTCCAACACCAAGTGGCCTCTATGGGAACATTCATTAACCATAAGTCTTTATTTCTTATCAAGAACTTTTAGATCCATTTGACCCAAATAGATTCTCTGCGTGAGATTATGCTCCATATGTGCTTCATGTTGGCTGCCTCATTCCCAATACGAATGTCTCTGATTCCTAGACCTCCTTCGTTGTATGGGAAGCAAATTTTATCCCAACTAACCATGGGCTTTTTATTTGCGACATCACTGTTTGACCATAAGAATCTTCGTAGGATAACACTGATACAGTCAAGTGTATGTTTAGGCAGTCCATAGGAGGTCATCCAGTAGATATGCATACTGGCCAAGACTGACTTGATGAGTACTGACCTGCCTGCGTAGGAGAGGAATCTATTTTTCCATGAGCTTACTTTCTTCCTTATCTTTTCTACAATTGGGGCACATTGCTGATGAAAAAGATGGGAAGAGATCATCGGGATGCCTAGGTACCTTACTGGGAGAGTACCTATGTGAAACTGGAGCGAAGCCCAATGATGGACGTTTGCTCTTCATCTGGGACACCTGATAGAAACAATGAGCTTTTGTCACGGTTAACCTCTAGCCCACTGCATGCCTTGAATGCTAGCAGAGTATCATGAAGAGCCTTGGCTGAGTGACCATCCCCATGAAAGAATGCGATCAAATCATCCACAAAACATAAGTGTGTCACAACTGGGTCATGACATCTGTAATGGAGCTTGTAATGGCCTTCCTGCACTTGTTTCCTTAGCATGATATGAAGAATCTCCATTACCATGACAAAAAGGTAGGGTGACATAGGACATCCTTGTCTAATGCCCCTAGCAGCCTTAATGTTACCTTTAGGAGAGCCATTCAGGCATACGGAGAACCTGGGCGTAGTGATGCATTCCTTAACCCATTCTATGAACTGATCTGGAAAATTGAATTTCTGAAGCATGTGTAGTATGACATTCCAGCGAACCATATCATTGGTCTTCTGTAAATCGATTTTAACCGTGCACCTTGGGGGTCCTTTGTCTCTGTGATAGTTGCGTACAAGCTCGTAGGCAATTATGTTGTCCTAAATGTATCTCCCTTGTATGAATGTTGATTGGAGTCATTGACTACTTGTTTAACAACCTCCTTCATCCTACTTGTTAGGAGCTTAGTGATGCACTTGTAGACAACGTTGCAACATGCAATGGGCCTATAATCACTGAACAAATATGCATTAGTAGCTTTAGGAATAAGAGTTACATTACTAGCATTTCCCTCCCTTAGCAATTTGGATGTCTTGAAAAAGTTTAAGACAACCTTGACAAAGTCACTTCCCACCATGCGCCAAGTAGCCTTGAAGAACCCAGCTGAGAACCCGTCGGGGCCAGGTCTCTATGATCTCACCTCGACTAATTTGTTTAGTTAACTCCATACCCATTGCACTAGATATCGTGTTTTCAACTTGCAAACTATCTAGGATTCCTGGGTCATAGTCTGTATCATGGGTTCCCGCAAATATGTTCCCAAAATAATGAATGCATTCGGCTTCTATAGCGTCTGGCTCCTCTAACTTCTCCCCTTGGCTGTTGTCATCATCATCATCATCATCATCAAAGCCCATTCCTGAGATTTTCGGGGTCGGCTACATGAATTTTGGTTCTCCAAGCAATGCGATCTTCCCACATTTCCTCACCTAATCCAAGCTCAATGATATCGCCATTCACCGTCTTCAACCAAGTTTTCAACAGTCGTCCCCTCCGTCTACACCCTCCATTAATCCCCTTGGCTGTTGTATATACTCATAATCTTATTCTGCATTCTCCGTTCTCGTACCATACTATGGAAGTAGGTGTTATTTGGGCACCAACTGAGAATAGAGTGGACCTCAATTTTTGCTTAAGTTCAGACTCCTCATGTCTGGATGCCATTGCATAAGCTTTGACAGCTTGGCGTTCCTCAATTAGTGAAGATACATCAGTGTGGGGGGCTTGAATTGCTGCTTGAGCATGTTGCATTCTGGCCCATGCTTGTTCTACTGCTGAGGCAGCTATGTTGAACCTATTCTTACGCCACTCAGTTAGCTTTAGTTTCACATTTTTCAGCTTGTGCACCAGTCTATACATAGGTGTCCCAATCACTTGCAACCTCCACACGTCTTCTACTATCTTGTAGAAGTCGTGTTCTTGCACCCAGTAGTTAAAGAACTTAAATGGGATAGGACTTCGATAACTATTCTCATATAAGGTTAAAATCATAGAAGTGTGATCAGAGATACCTGAATTTAGGAACTCCGCTTCGGCATCTGAAAGTTGATGTAACCACAAATTGTTGACTAGAACCCTGTCAATCTTAGATGAGACTCTGCTTGAATTTATTCGATTGTTGCACCAGGTAAAGAAGTTGCCTCTATATCGACAATCATACAAGCTCGCTTGGGTTACACATCTTAGGAAGTCTTGAGAGCCCCCTTGTTGAGTCTTAGCATGACCCATTTGTTCCTCATCACGCAGTGTTGCATTGAAGTCGCCTAGTAGAGCCCATGGGTTAGTAACTGAGCTAGAGAATGATGTCAGTTCTTGCCAGAGGTCCTGTCTGATAATGTAACAATTGCTTCCATAGATGAAAGAAAGTGCACGAGTGAAACCATTGAGCCATTGAGCATTCATGGTAATAGCTTGGGCTAAAGTTGAGATGGTGTTAATGGTAACAATGTTGGGATCCCATCCAACCCACACACGGCCTCCATGCACTATTGCACTATTATCAATCCATATCCAATTAGGCAGCAACTTTCGTTGCAAATTAGTTTTTTTCCTCTCCTTTACTTTTGTTTCAACTAATCCGACTATATCCAGCTTCTGTTTTTTTACTAGCTCCTTCACTTCCTGTTGCTTCATCGGGTCATTAAGACCCCGAATGTTCCAACACCCAACCTTAATCATTGGCAACATGCTTATCAGGGAGCTGCTTGACTCCCGAATGGCTTGTTCCTAAATCTGACATTAGGTTATTTAGCTATGTTCTTAATCCTAGCCACAAAGCCTTGAGCTAGTTTAGGTTCTGCAGTATTAGGTGCCACAATAATAGGTGCGGCAGTATTAGTTGCTGCAATATTGGGTATCTCAACCTCGCTAGTGTCCTGGGACCTGATAGGGATCAATTGCATGCTGCTTGTTGCTTCACCTTGAGGTTCCAATTCGTCCTGGGTTGTGTCCTGGTCATCCTCTATGTGAATGGAGTTCTCCAAGTTCGGCTTGTCCTGCACATTTTCAGCCTGAGCAACCTCTGCATTACGTCGAGGTCTGTGTGCTCGTTTACCTTGTACTGTTATCCAACCCTCACTATCTTGTTCCTCAGCTGGGAGAGTTCGTCCTGTTGGTTTCCAAACCTTAGTCACTGGCTTCTTTTCAACATTGCTCTTGGGGCATTGCACCTTTGAGTGTGCAAACACCGAACATGCACTACATTGAGACGGAATCCAGGCGTAGTCTACCTCGACTAATCTTCTAGTTTCATCATTAATTATTACTGGAAGCTCTTTTGGGAACTTGTGGTTTAGCTCCACTTCCATGCAGACTCTAGCAAACGCCAACTTAGTGCCATCCTCTGTGTCCTTATCCAGCATTATGGGGACCCCAATCACACTGGCTATCTTTTGAATACCCTCTGGGTTTCACAAGAATAGGGGAATTTTCTTTAGCGTACCCAGATATGGATTGTTCCAAGCTTTTCTGCTTCCTCGTCCATTGTAGGCGACCATGATCTAATGATAAATAACCTACTAGTAATATGTATGGATCCAGTCTCTGGGGCCTTGTTCCTGTCTACCTCATCTTTGAACTTGAATACAAAGTTCTTGTCTCCATGGATGCTCATCTCAAAGTTCCTCGTTCCCCACATCTTGGCGACTGATTCCTTGACATAGTTATATGCTAGCATCCTTCCGTCGACTGATTCCCGAGATCCATCCTCTAGCATTGGTTGAGGCATGGATCCTTGTAAAATATGACATAGTGCTATCCCTTGTTCTTTCATTAGCGTACCTAGTTTCTCCATCAGTTCTTTGGGTATCACATTATTGTGGTCCGTAGACCTGTCCCTCACATTAGGGATCATTGTAGGTCCCTTGTTGTCAATAAGAGAAGTTCCAGCAGGGTTAATGGAGGCTTCTCTGCCTATCGAAATCATCTTCCTGGATCAAACAACAGTGACAACCTTGCATCAACCAAAATCGCCTCAAACCCTAGTCGTCTTTTCGAAGAATGGTTTTTATTATTGTATTTATTTCCATTCCTTCTTAGCTCTTCCTTTCCCTCATTGTGAGCTTTGTCTGTGTTCTTTTCAGTCGGTATAATGTCTATTCCTTCTGCATATTGTGCATCTCCCTTCTCGACATCCTCCATTGACCCTAATCTAGGGTTATGACATCTCCCTAAAGTTTCAAACACCTCACGCGCCGCTGCTTCAGAGCGGGTCGGGAGAACCAGATCTAATCGCACATAGTGGATGGAGGTCCTCAATCTAATCGCTGCTTCAGATCTGCTTCAAATCGTTGTTCCAGATCTGCTTCAAATCGCTGCTTCTGCTTTAGAACCAGATCTAATTGCTGCTCTTCGACAAAAGCAATCGAGCGAGCAAGTGAGCGAAGCAGCTGAGGCAGAGCAACCTCTAGGAGCAGAGCAACCTCTCTTTGTTGACTGCAGAGGTCGGTGGAGACCCCCACGAGCAGAGAAGGAACGAGAGAATAACTCTGTATAATTTTTTTTAGTGATTTAATGGTGGAGAGATCATCTCTAGGACTCAAATTGAAGAGTGACTCAAATTCCTCTTTTGTTTATGACTCCAAATTTTTAGAGATGAGTTAGACAAGGTGTTGAACTCCCAATTGCTTGGGACTTAAGTCTCAACAAGGACTCAATTTCCTATTTGGATGGCTCCCAATTAGAGGATAGTGTTAGAGTTAAGTAAGGACTTCAAGTCCTCTACAGACAAGGGCTTTAACTCCTCTTATCTTTTTTTTTTAAGTAGCAAACATATATAACGTGAATGAAAGAGAGAATACAATGTGAAATATGTAGCATACATGGCGGCATGAAATAGGCAGCATACATGGCGGTGTGAAATAGGCTGGGAGTACGACATGAATATGTGTGTGCAACGTCAAACAGTAGCCAAGTATAAGGGTTGAAATTGGGTGTTCATCGTTTGCGTAGTTTTGTCAAATCTTTGGAGTTCCTTTTGGGTTCTACTTCCATTGTAGAGAGGAGTGAATGGAAGAAAATTGAGAAGAAACTCTTGTTGCTTGGTGGTATTGTTGGCTTGAGATTGGATAATCTCAAGGATCGTTATTTGACGCATTATTGTGGGATTTCGTGGCTCACAATTTCAATCCGTAGAGTTTGAAATGGAATAGGATTGCTATATATGTGACAGAATACAGATCTTATAAAATAGGACCCCTATTCTATAGGGATTTCTATTCTTATTCAGAAGTCAGATACAAATCAGGCGTACAAGTTTTCTTTTGTATTCAAAACAAGGACACAGATGGGTTTTCAGGTCCTATTAGGACTCAAAATAGGAAGCAATGATTGCTATAAATATCAGCCTATTCCAGGGATATTGTATTTTCTGAGGCAGAAAACAGGGTATTGGGGCTGGTTTTTATTGAGAGAAAACAGAATATTGGGGCTGTTTTTTATTGACAGAAAACAGGAGTTTATTCGCAGCCATTGATCACAGTTTTCAAGGTAAGGTTTGAGTATTACCAAGGCAGAAAACTGAAGAGAATCTGCTGATTTTTCTTTGTATCGAAAGTGTAGGGAAGAACGGTACAATCCGTGAGTATAACGGATTACTTTCAGATTGATAGTTGAGAGAACTGGAAACTGTTCTCAAGAGTTTGTACTTCTCAGATTACTCTTTCATAATAAAGAAGCTCGTCGTTGTCCCGTGGATGTAGGCACATTGCCGAACCACGTATATCTTGTCTATTTATTGTTACTGATTGCTAGACTCTTACTTTTACTTGCAAGTACCAATTAGGTTCGGGCGTGTTTCGAGGATAAACATATAACAGTTATAATCTTCGGTGTACGTTTTTCTCATATCAATAAGATTGTTACAGAGTCTTCGTCTTCGTCTGTGGAGTAGGTAAAGTCAAACCACGTTAAATTCTCGGTGTCATCTTTATTTCCTGCTATTGTTTATTGCTTCCTTATTTCATAGAATAGGTTTCAATCATTCACTTTCACCAACTAGATCTTGGCCTATGTTTAGCTTACTTGCAGCAGTTAGCTTTGGGTTGATTGTTTTAGATTACTACAAACGACCTGTCAACATTCAAAGTTACAAACCTATCCGGAGGGAAGGTTAATAAACAATCCTATTCACTCTGGGGCCAATGGACGCACTTGCAAGCCAAGTCCTACTACCACATCCCTGTTCGAACTAACTTCAGAATGAAAATCGAGTTAATCAAGTTCAACCATCTTCGCACAATAATAATCACTAAAAAGGCATTCGGGATGGCATCTTCATAAACACACTTACAACGTTATTTCCAAACCTCCCTTATCACCAATAAAGGCATCATAAAAAATAAAACACCCGCCTGCGAGACACCATTTGCCCGGCGAAACCCTACTGAAAGAAATGTCAAATTCTCTTCTAGCTTCCTGACATGAACATCAAAAACACCTTCAAAATGTTCCCAGACCTTCCGAACCAGATTCCCTTCTATAGAAACTCAAACCACTTAGGGGTTGCAACTCTGAAATAGAAGGCTTAGTTCAAACCCGTGGATTTGGATCGAAGAATCACCTGGTTGCATACTTTACATTCCAGAAACTCAACCACTTAAGGTACGGTCATGTAACCATTTTATGTTATTTTGTCTCCATCTCTACTATATTGATTTGAAACAACTACAGAAGTGCGGATTGAAGCTTTACCTGTAATCCATCATAGATAATGATTTCCCATTTCAGTGACAACTACAAAAGGTACTTCAGATTATAATACCTTCACTATACCTCTTGACCTCAGTGAGAGGTCAAATGGTATTTCAATACACAAAAACCTTCTCTTTTTTAGTTTCATAGCCATTATACCTTTCTCCTTGTTCACACTCTCATATGTACAGAGCAGACACAAAGTCTGTTAAGTAGTAAACTCTCACCATCTACATATCATAACAGGCCGATGGCATTTGTAATATTGGGAAGTCTCTAATCAAACTGAAATGAAAACAGGAGGTGGGGCAGCCAAATGCTTTGAAGATGTAGAGATGTGCAGCACGTCTTTTGATTCCATCCCTATATTTTTATGAACTCAAATCAAATAATCACATGCCTCATTGATGGCGCGTGAGTGAAACGATCCAATGCATATCAATGAGATGATATTTTAACTATAAGGTGAGGTGTCTGAGAATGATTACATATAGGTGGTGGGTTTATTTAAGAGAGATGCTCTCATAAGCATAGAAATCAAATAATACAGAGATATATAGAGAGGAGGTTCCATGGATCCTAAAGAATACAGTCTTCATATTCTTATGTTGCCATGGTTGGCTCATGGTCACATATCTCCGTACTTAGAGTTGGCCAAGAGGCTCTCTAAGTACAATTTCCACATTCATATTTGCTCTACACCCACACTACAAAAAAAAAAATGCTTAATAGCTACATATATTAGAGACGGTAGTCTCATTTTGTCTCTAATTAAAAGATTTCAGATAGAAAAATACTGTCACTAATGCTTTTGGTAGTTGACCAAGACCATAACATAAAAATTGTGCTTGTGACGGGAAAATCGTGGCTAAATTCAAGAATAAACCGTAGCTAATTAAAACATTTGCGACAAATATTAGCTGTCGCTAACTTTTACAAACAAAACTGGTGCTATGGTATAAGCCGTCCCCACTATAAAAAAATTAAAATATTTGAGACAACAAGACACCGTCACTAATTATTTTGGTAGTTGACCCAGGGCCATGATCATAAAAATTATGCTTGTGACGAGGAAAACGGGCATAATCATAAGCTATGTAACGACACTATTTATACAATAAAAGCGTGTCAACATGTATCATGTCGGACATGCATATCCACACTCAGGGGATACTTTTATCAGACACTGGGTGCTTTGATTATCAACTTTTTCACATAATTCAACTCTTTACAAATGTTACAACTTACAAGCATATTATGACAAGTTTATTAATATATTAATAGCAATATTAACCTAGCTACAAATGAATGAATATGACTAAATCCAAACTTATTGTTAAAATAGTAAATAATAATAATTACTGCAAACTAATAAATAATATAAATTGTACACCGTTTCCTTATTATGTTTTTAAGGACATGTCCGACACCTCGTATTCATGTGGTTGTTACATAATAATAAGACATTGATCATTCTTATAACCATCTTTATTCAAGTTCAGTGATTTTGGTCCTGAAATACGTCCAAGATGCATGCATACCTAATAAAGATAAGTAGAGCACAATTTAGACTTGAAACACTTGCTGATCAAATGCTTGAACATATAGAGATAAGTCAAGCACACCTCTTTTGACTCTATCCCCATATTTTATGAACCTTCTTCTATAGTGTAATCTCCTCAATATATGAGCACATAACTCAATTATCATTTTGCTTCATCAAGCTTTCTTATCACAAGTAGGGACTACAAAACTGAGACCTAGAACTTGAAACTGCAGACAAAAACAAGAAGAAACTGAACTATGTTTGACTTGGTTATTTTGTTCTCTCGCATAGAATCTAAGAATAGTGTAAACAGAGTTAGGCCTAGATCAATACTATTAAGGTGTCTCTATCCTGATAACTCAGATTTAAACACATGGAATTAGTGTTTCTTCCCTTGATTTATCTTCATCTGATAGCTTGCTTTTGCATTAGTAACTCCCTGGGTGCTCACCAAATGTTCGACTTGGATTTTTTTGTGTCTAAGTAACCTTGGAATAGTATAAACTGAACGTATGATTTGGACTTGGATTTTTTTTTTCCACCCCAATGCTGCTGGTATGGTTCGGACCCTTGATTTATAATTTTATCTGCCACAAATCTACAGCTAAGCTGTACCCCATTGGCTTGTGGCTTGGTTTTTCTTCAGTTTAATAATTTGCTATTGCATTAGGAGCTCCTTGTGTGTATTGAGACTAACCGTAACTCTTTCTTGTCCATGTGCACTGATTACTTGATAAAAGGATAAAATTTGCTTTCCTCTAAAAGCTTACTGATAAAGAAGATGACAATTGTCTATCTTCTTCTATGCAGTCTGGATGTAAAACATTTCCTTCTACTATGCTTGACCAAGCTGAACATGGCAAAGGCAAACTTGCCCTTCTCAACTTTCCCCAAAATTTATATATTTATTTATTTGTTTATTTTTATGGTCATTACAGAGACTGTGATTTGAAGCTCACACTCAGGGATACTTTTATCAGACACTCCTAGTTTTGATTATCAACTTTTTCACATAATTTTAACTCTTTACAAATGTTACAACTTGCAAGCATAGTATGACAATTAGTAATATATTAATAGCAATGTTAACCTACAAATGAATTAATATGACTAATAATTCAAAACTTATTGCTAAAATAGTAAATAATAATAAATTGTACACCGTTTCCCGTATTATTTTTTTAAGGACATGTTCGACACTTCGTATTCGTGTGGTTGTTACATAGATAATAAGAGACCTTACTAACCAAACTTGAAATACTTCCAAGATGCATACCTATAAAGATAAGTAGAGCACAATTAGACTTGAAACACTTGCTGATCAAATGCTTCGAACATATAGAGATAAGTAGGGCACACCTCTTTTGACTCTATCCCCATATTTTATGATCCTTCTTCTATAGTGTAATCTCCTCAACTCATGAGCACATAAATCAAATAATCAATGTCATTGATTGCGTATGTGATACAAAGGTCACTGCAAGTCAATAAGTGAAAATTTTTCGACTATATTAATTAATATGGTGTTTATGAGACTGACTACATATGTGGGTTTATTTAAGTTATTACATATATGGATGCTCTCAAATGCGTAGAAACCAAAGGAGATTCCAT